>JAJLSG010000218.1:0-138522 GCA_030567495.1 Ambrosiozyma neoplatypodis | reverse complement strand
TTTTTTTTTTTTTTTTTTTTTTTTTTTTTTTTTTTTTTACAAATTTATTTTATTTTATTTATTTTAAGTTTTTTTTTTTTATTCAAATTTTTAGCAAAAATAAATATATATAAATACATAAATATATAAGTTAATTTTTTAAATCAATTAAATCCTTATTTCTATCAAGTTTACCAATTTTTAAAATTTCAATATCACCAATTTTAATTAATTTTAAATTTCTAATTTTTTTTGAAATTAATCTAATTAAATCAATTATATCAATATCAGAAGTTTCAAATTGTAAAGAATCTTTAATTAATAGAATTAATCTATTCATTTGTAAACTAACTGTAATTGACTTATTATCATCAAATTTTGGTGATTGTTCAAATAATATATTGTAAATTTTAATTAATTTTGAGTTTAAATATTTGTCTCTTTTATTTTCAATCACTTGAATATTGTTTTTATTATTCGATTCTTTTAATTTAATTCTTTCAAGTAATGATAATTTTGAATTACCATTAATTTGTGGATTTAATTTTTCTTTAAATTCAAATTTTGATTTATCATTAATTAATTTTTCATTTTTTTTATTATTATTAATTATGTTACTGAATGATTTTATATCTTTAACTAAAATATTTGAAATTTTATAATTTGGTATATCATCTAAACAAGTAATATTATTTGAATTAATGATAAATTTATCAAAATTATTTTTAAAATCAATTAATCTTGAATTTAATTGATTAATTAAATTGATTCTATTTTTAATTTTGTTTGATTCATTATCATGATAAATATCAATTGTTAAATCATCATTAACTTTAGTTAATATATATGATTCATTATAGATGAATTTAATCTTTAGTAATAAATTTAAATTTAATCCTAAAATTTTTTTTGATATATCATCAAATTTGATCACATTTGATAAATAATTTGTTTGAAAATGAATTGAAATTATTGTATCCAATTTTTTAAACACATTGACTAGTTCATTTTTTATTGATTCTATTGATTTCTTTTCTATTAGACTTGAAGACATTTATCTATGTTATCGGATAGGATGAATGTATATTTCAAGAAGAAGTGTATCTTTACGTGGTATAGTGAAAAATTAATAAACGCGTTAATGATAATACAGCTTTAATTTATTTAATTTAATTAAGGATAAAAAAAATAGTAAATTTACTAAATTATAAAGAAAACATATATGCAAATAGATCATTTTTAAATTTTCTTCTAAAAATCTTCAGAAATTTTAGAAATTTTCGAAAGCATACAAGATAATTGTAAATAAGTTGAAACACCTTCCAAGATTCTCATATGAGTAAAACCAATAATTTTAATAATTTGTAATCTTTTATCTTCTTCGATTTCATATAAAGTTTTAATAACTCTAAAACTAACAGTGACAATGTCAATTGAAGAATAACCTTTTTTCCATAAATCATTTAAAATTTCAATTGAACCATCAAAATTATTTTCAATTGATCTAATTAACATATTTTTAATTTTTAATGGATGTGGAGAATCAACAATTTTATAAACATTATCAGAATTAACTAAAGTAAAACCATAATAAGTTGATTGTAAATTATTAATTGCTTGTCTCATATCACCTTCAGCAGTAAATATTAAAGCTGATAAACCATCGGAAGTTGAATTAATATTTTCAAGTTTAATAATTTTGTTTAATGCTTTTAAAATTTCTTCATCATTTAATTTATTATACCTCAATATAGCACATCTACTTTGTAAAGGTTCAATAATTTTACTTGATTGATTACAAGCAAATGCAAATCTAGTTGTATTTGAATAAATTTCCATTATTCTTCTTAAAGCTTGTTGAGCACCTGGAGTCATTGAATCTGCTTCATCTAAAATAACAATTTTATGTCTACCTAAAGGTAATTGAACTTTTTTTTGAGCAAATTGTTTAATTTGATTTCTAACAGTTTCAATACCTCTATCATCAGAAGCATTCATTTCTAAAATTGCATCTTTCATTTGATCACCTAATAATTCTCTTGCTAAACATAAAACAGAAGTTGTTTTACCAATACCTGGTAAACCTGAGATGATTATATGAGGCATATTACCTTCTTTAGCTATTCTTTTTAATGAATTAACAGTATCTGTATTACCAACAACATCATCTAATATTAATGGACGATATTTTTCAACCCTATTATGATTTTTGATTTGTTTTTGTTAGTATAAATTTAAAAAGAAATAAGATTGAATTTGCAGTTATCAGGACATACCAAGGTAATTCTAGATCTAGAGGATAAGAGGTAGTAGACATAATTGGGGAATTGGAGAGTTTGTGAAGAGAAAATCAACCAAATCAACCAAATTCACCATATTCACCATATGAACACGCTTTTCATCAAATTTTATTACGCGTCTTTAAAGTAAAACAATTTTTACTTAAAAAAATGATTTAAAAATGATTTAAATTCCTTGATTTCTTTGCTTTGGTTTATTTGTTACAGTACAAGGTATCATATGATGGAAGAATATAATAAAGAAATACAATCATTACTACAACAAGGTGCTAGAGCTTTTGCAGAAAAAAAATATGAATTAGCAGTTGAATTATATTCAGAAGCTTGTGAAAAATCAAATATTGAAACAGGTGAAGATAATCCAGATTTATTATATTTATATGGGAAATCATTATTTGAAAATGCAGTTTCAAAAAATACTGTGTTAGGTGGTAATAATAGCGGTGAAACTAAGAAAGATGAAGAGGAGATTGATGAAAGTAACGAAAAAGGTATGTTTCAATTTAATGATAAATTAGCTGAAGATGAAGATGAAGATGAAGATGAAGATGATAATAATAAAGAAGAAGAAGAAGAAGACGAAGATAATGATACTCCTCCTATTAATCAAGAAGAAGATAAATCAAATAATAAAGAAGATGAACAATCTGATTTTGAAGTTGCTTGGGAAATATTAGATTTAACTAGAACCATTTATGAAGATAAATTAAATAAATTAGATGAACCAAAATTAAATAAACCATATTTAAAATCAGATAAATTAATTGAAACTAGTTCAATTTCAAATGAATTTATTTTAATTAAAAAGAAATTATCAGATATTTTTAATTTATTAGGTGATATTTCATTAGAAACAGAGAATTTTAAACAAGCATCATTTGATTTTAAATCATTAGTTGATTTAAATTTAGAATTATATCCATTTAAATCTGGATTAGTTACAGAATCATATTATAAATTATCATTAGCTTATGAATTCTATACAGAAGATTTAAATTCAATTGAGAATTCAATTAAAGCTATGGAAAATACAGTTAAATCAATTAAATTAAGATCAAAAGATGAAGATGAAAAAGTTGATAAAGAATTAATTTTAGAGATGGAATTAAGATTAAAAGAATTAAAGAAAGGAGATGAAAAGTTGAAATTAGAAAAAGAGATAATAATGAAGGGTATATTAGGTGAGATTGCTAAACCGGGTGGAAGTGGAAGTGTTGGAAGTAGCAGCACTCCTGTGAATGACTTGACCTCTATGGTGAAAGTGAAGAAGAGAAAGAGTGGCAGCAGTGGTAAGAAGATCAAGAAGAAGGTCAAGAAGATGTAATGTATAAGTATAAGTATAAGTATAAGTATAGTACTACTAATATAGCAGTCACGTGCCCTGATCACGTGCCCAACGCGCTCTTGTTAAAAAAGACAACGAACAATTCAAAGTAAAACAAAACTGAAAACCCTTTGGTTTCTGTTTTCCTACTCCTTCTCTTCTTCACAACACACGTCCTTCGTTTATCAGTACTCACTACCACTCTCATTCATCATGTCTGTTGTTGACAGTATGTTTTCCTTATTTCTTTTCCCTCTTTCCCCATCACAAACGCGTTTTAATACAAAACGCCCAATGCTTAATTTAATTTGATTTGATTCAAAATACTAACATCTACAAACTTTAGATTCCCCTTCTGATAATCTGCTTCCAAAAGCTTCAGTTGATATCTCTCCAATCTCTGATCCAACTTTAACCTCAAACTCAACTTCAACTCCAACTTCAAATGATATTAAAATTATTAGACGTAAATTAAATGGTTATGTTGGTTTTGCTAATTTTCCAAAACAATGGCATAGAAAATCAATTAGAAGAGGTTTCTCTTTAAATTTAATGGTTGTTGGTGAAAAAGGTTTAGGTAAATCAACTTTAATCAATACTTTATTCAATAGAGATATTTATCCATTAAATGAAAAACCAAAAGCTTCATTCCCTGATATTACTGAACCTGTTAAAGTTACAATTGAAACTGTTGAATCTGAAGTTGAAGAAAATAATGTTAAATTAAAGTTATCTGTTATTGATTGTTATGGATTTGGTGATGATATTAATAATACTGATTCTTGGAAACCAATCGTTGAAGAAATTAATAATAGATTTGATAATTATTTAGAAGCTGAAACTAAAATTAATAGATCAACAATTGCTGATAATAGAGTTCATGCTTGTTTATATTTCATTGAACCAACTGGTCATTCTTTAAAACCATTAGATATTAAATTTATGAAAGAAGTTCATGAAAAAGTTAATTTAATTCCAGTTATTTCAAAATCTGATACTTTAACTGAAAAAGAAATTACTGAATTTAAATTAAGAATTTTAGATGATATTAAAAATCAAGGTATTAATATTTTTAATCCACCAGAATATGATAATGATGATCCTGATACAAGAGAAGCTGCAAAAGAAATTTCAAAAACTGCTCCATTTGCAATTGTTGGTTCAACTCAACAAACTAAAACACCTGATGGTAGAATTGTTAGAGGTAGAGCTTATCCTTGGGGTGTTATTGAAGTTGATAATGAAGAACATTGTGATTTTATTAAATTAAGACAATTATTAATTAGAAATTTCTTAGAAGAATTAAAAGAAAATACTTCAAATGTTCTGTATGAAAATTATAGAACTTCAAAATTAACTAAATTAGGTATTAAGCAAGATGATTCTGTTTTCAGAGAATTTGATCCAGTTTTAAAACAAGAAGAAGAAAGACAATTACATAAAGATAAATTAGATGCACTGGAAAATCAAATGAGATCAATTTTCCAAACAAGTGTCTCTAAAGAAGAAAAGAAATTACAAGAAACTGAAGCTGATTTGTTTTCAAAACATAAAGATATGAGAGATAAATTATTAAAACAAATTAAATTGTTGGAAGAAAAGAAAAATGAATTAGAAGCTGCTAAACCAATTGATAAATCTAATCAAAGTCAACCAACTAAAACTCGTAAAGGTTTCTTACGTTAAATTTAATTTAATATTTAATTTCATTTATTATTAATTGCTTTCTCTTTATATTTTTTTTGTTTAATCTTTTTAATCTTTTTAACTTTTTTTTAAAATTTGGTTCTTAGTTTCTTAACTTTCTTTCTTTTATAATTTCTAATTAATTTATATGTTCATTTTATTTTTATTTACATAATGATTTCTTTCCTTGTTCTTAGTTTTTTTTATCATTAAATTATCTTTTTCTTTTCATTTACATCCATTTTCAATTTCAATTTCGATATCCTAATTTTTATGCGCTGTATATGTTTTAACGAAAAAAAATAGACGAACAAGCTTAAGACGATGAAGAGGTAAACTCTTTCCGTCCCATTAGATTAAAAGCAAAAGGATGGAAGAAGAAGAAGAAATAAATTTAACAAATAAATCATTGTATGAAATCTTACAAGTTTCAAAAGAGGCTACTTCAAGTGAAATCAGAAGATCATATAGAAAATTAGCATTACAATATCATCCTGATAAAGTGCCAGAAAATGAAAGAGATAAATCATCAATTAAATTTAAATTAATTAAAGATGCATATGATATATTAATTAATGATGAAAAAAGATCAAATTATGATAAATTTGGTATTATTGATGGTGAAGTACCTATTGGAAATACAAATGATGGATTTGGAGATTTTGCATTTAATGCTAATGGAACAGAATTTAATCCTAATGATTTTGCTAAATTTTTTAATAATATTGGTAAAGAAACATTTAAATCTAATTATAAGCCATATAATAATTCAAAAACAGATGATGCAGAATTAAAAATTGAAATTAATTTAGAAGATTTATTTAATGGTAAGATAATTAAATTAAATTTAAATAGAAATAAAATTTGTGTTAATTGTAAAGGGAAAGGTTGTAAAAAAAATTCAATTGAATTAATTTGTCCAACATGTGATGGTAAAGGATTACAGAATAAATTAAGATATGTTGGTAATGGTATGTCAATTAATGAAGAAATTCAATGTGGTGATTGTAAAGGTTCAGGTCATTATTATAAAGTTAAAGATAGATGTAAAAGATGTAAAGGAACTTGTGTTATTTCAGAAAATAAAATATTAGAATTTAATATACCAAAAGGATCACCAAATGAAGGATTAATTATATTAAAAAATGAATCAGATGAATCACCAGGATTAATAACAGGTGATGTTATATTAAATTATAAAACAAAAAAAAATAATCATTTTATTAGAAATAATAATGATTTATATACAAAGATTAAAATTTCATTAGTTGATTCATTATGTGGATTTAAAGATAAAAAATTAATTAAAACTTTAGATCATAGAAATTTATATATTAATTTACCAATTGGTAAAGTTTTAAAACCTGGAGATTCAATAATTGTACCAAATGAAGGTATGCCAATTAAAGGATCAAATGGTTCAAGATTTGGTGATTTATATGTTGGTATTGAAATTGAATTTCCAAAAGATAATTGGATGATTGAAAAAAATGATGTTAATAAATTAAAAAATTTATTAGATATTCATTATCGTAATAAATATGATGATGATGATGATGATGATGATAATGAAAATGAATCATCTGATGATTCTGAATATGATTCAGATTATGATGATGAAAGAGTTAATGTTAATTTTAAAATTAAATCTAAAAATGAATTACCAAAAACTTTTAATTCATATTTTAATGATACTGAAGTTAAAAGTTTTGGAATTGATGATAATAATGTTAAACAAGGTGGTTGGTTTGGTAGTTGGTTTTCTTGAATTTTTATGACTTTTTTTAATTTTTGTTTTTTTTTGTAAATAGTTTTATTCTTAACTTTATTCATTTCATTATTCTTATATATTTATGTACTTCTTTTTTTAATGTTATATACTTTTTTTAAAAAAGCGATAGTAAATCCGGGATATATTTCAAGCTATACAAAAAAACAAACAAATTAATAAAAGAAAGTAAGGAAGGGGGAATCAATGAATCAATCAAATAATAAAACGATAAAACGATAAAAAGAAAAAGGTATAAATAAAATGCAAATTGTAACAACAAAAATATAGTAAATTAAATAAAGTTAAAACTTAGAATATATTATAATCTTTTTGGTTTATAATATTTTTGATCATCATAATTATCAATTAATTTTTTTAATTTAATTTCATCAGATTCTTCAATTTCATTAGGAAATTCTAATTCTAAATCAGCAGTTAAATCACTTGTATTACCATTAAGATATTTATTATCAATTTCATTAAAATCAATATTTAAATCATCATCAAATTTTTGTTTTTCTTGTTTATTTAAATTTGATAAATCTAAATTCAATGGATCATTAAATTGAATATCAGACCTAAGATTATTTTTAACAAATAAATCATCTAATAATTTGATTGGAATTGATTGCATATTATCAGGTTCATAAGGTAATTCAATTAAATCATTTTTTGGAACAATTTCAATTTCATCATCATCATTATTATTATTATTATTATTATTATTATTTTTTTTTCCTTCTAATTCTAATTCCATTTCTTTTCTTAATTGATCAAATAAATCTTTATTTGCATGATTTTTATTAATTTGTTTTCTGTTAACATTAGATAATGGAGAATCTCTATCTATATGTAATTTTTGAGTAGTATTAGAAGAAGAATCCGATTCAAATATATCAGATAAAACAGTAGAAGTTGTTGTTAAAGTTTTACGTGCTTTATTAAACCCAGATATTGAGGTGGATGTATCTAATTGTTTATCTTGTAATTGTTTCAATTGATCAGAAGAAGTTTTGAAAGCCAATAAAGAATTAGTTGATTTAGTTCTTAAAGCATTTGAAGAAGACTTTCTAGTTAATGATAAAGTAGAAGAACTTGCTCTAGTTAATGATTTTTTTGATTGGAATATATTTGAGTTGTTTTCATTATGGATATGAATTGATCTTTTTGGTAGAGATACAGAATTCTCTTGGTCAGGATGAATTCTTGATTTATTCTTTGAGAAGGAGGACATGAATGGACGGATGGTTGAAGAATAAGAGTAAGAGATAGAGATAAAGAATAGTTGTTGTTGTTGTTTATGTTGTTGTTGTTGTTGTTGTTTTGTTTTGTTTTGCGCTTTAAAGAGAACAGAGTTAACAGAAGTGACTGGTCAACAGAGAAGAGAAGAGAGAAGAGAAGAGTGTTGTTGACACACAATGACAGTGATACACAGCTTCTATAGACAGATCAGAAGACAGCTGGTCAAGGCTCCTCTAGACCCTCTGACCATGCAGAGAGTGGGAGCATACACAAAGAACCAGTTCAAGTATAACACTGACGGAGATCCACTTCACAAACAACTCCAAAGAGGAAAACTTTTTTTAAATGATTTGAAATCACTCCAATTAGGTGGAAATAGACAGTCAATCAAGAGATTACTTACTACTGCTTATATAGAGTCACAAAAACCATCATATAGGTTTCCAAAATGGTTACATTCTTTTCTATTGGCTAAAATCAATGGAGCAAACAATGAAAAACAATTTATTGTGGAATTTGGTTCAATATTAAAACTAAATTATGAAATTCAATTACTTAAAAATAAAGTACCAAAGTTGATTGAAGATTATGAAATAAAATCAAATAAATTAAATAATTCAAAAGAAATTAATCAAATTGATCAACTTTTAAATTCAAATAAATTAATTTATAATTCATCATTTAAAACAATTTCAAAACCATTATCAAATGATTTTATTCAAAAGTTTGATAATTTATATGAATCAATTAAAAAATCAAATTATTCTCTAGCTAATGTACCTCCTTTACAAGTTAATATTCCATTCAATCCATTTGCTGATCAAGTAACTCCAAAAAGACTTGATAATTTAACTTTTAAACAATTAAAAAAAATTAGACTTTCTTTATGGAATAATCAACCAATTTCAAAAAATGATATGAATTATTTTAATAATTTATTAAACGATGATAATGATGATTCATTTTTCAAAAAAAATCCTAATGTTAAATCTGGTTATACTACATTTATTAAAAAATGTTTTATAATTAATGATGATGGTACAGTTTCAAATCCTACTTTAACTCAAAATAATAATAATCAAATACCTGAAAATATTAAAAATTATTATTTATAGATCTTTACTTAACTTATACATATTACATATATATATATATATATATTTATTATACTTGAATAACTGAATAATCTTTTCTTGTAGAATCTAATAAACAAATAATTCCTCTATTAATAGTCATATATTTTGGTATAAATCCTAATGATTTCTTATCCAATAGAATTTCTTTATTAACTTTATTTGTTATCAAATTTAAAATTATTAATTTACTTTCTTCAATATTTTCTTTATTTTTATAATTTATTAAAATTATTGATGAATTTAAATCTAATATTTTACTTTCAACATTTAAAATTTCATTATAATTAATTAATTTATTAAATTCAATTATATTTTTTTCATTTGTTAAATCATTTGGATTAAATTTAATAAATTCAATTTGATTATCTTTAATAATTAAAATTAATCCAATTAAATTATTAATTAATTTCATTTTAATATTATTATTATTATTTTCATTAATTTCACTAATTTCACTAATTTTAATAATTCTATCAAATTTAATTCCTTTATTCATAGTTAATTTAATTTTTTTAAACATTAATTCAAATTGATCATTTAATAATTTAAATAAATTTAAAAATTCTTTATTATTATCAATTTTTGATCCATAAGAATTTAAAAAATATATAACATTTCTAGTATGAATTGATTCAATTGATTTTTCATCATTTGTAACATCCATTAATATAGCTTCTAACCAATTAATTAAACTTTCAAAATATTTTTGTTCTTCATTTAATTTATTCATAATTAAATAACAATGTTTTAATAAATTTCCAGATATTTCAATTAATTCATTAATTATAGTTTCATTTAAACCTAATTTTAATTCATTTTTTTTCCATTTGGATAATCCTAATAATTCAGTTAAATTAATAATCATATGTTCTAATGATAATATAAATTTTGTAAATATAATTTTTCTTGAACCTTCAAAATATTGTTTACCTAATTTTGTCCATCTTTTAATACCTCTATCACCTAAATAATCCGTTAACCAAGTTTTTGTTGATTCTGATAATATACCAGTTAATAATAAATCATGTAAATCATAAATTGGATCAACATCAATTTCACCTGTTTTTTCTTGAATTTCATTTGATAATAAATCCATTATTCTAGTTGTATAATCTGTATAAGGTTTATAAATTGAATTTAATTGATCAATTGATTCTTTAATATATGATAATAATCCAACTAATTTTGAACAACTTTTTGAAATTATTGGTAAATAATAACCAAATTCTTTAACAAATAATGTATCTAATTTTAAAAT
The DNA here is from genome assembly GCA_030567495.1 of Ambrosiozyma neoplatypodis. Lineage (NCBI taxonomy): Eukaryota > Fungi > Ascomycota > Pichiomycetes > Pichiales > Pichiaceae > Ambrosiozyma > Ambrosiozyma neoplatypodis. The sequence continues at coordinate 127,826 of JAJLSG010000218.1, read as the reverse complement.
TGAATAATTATTTAAATCTTTAATTAAAATTATATGTGATGATAAATTTAAATTTGATTCAATTGATAAAATAATTGAATCATTTAATGGTAATTGAAAATCATCAATTGAAAAAATCCCAAATATAATAATTGTAATTAAACCAAGTTTTGATCCAATTATTAAAAAATCTAAATTTGAATTTTCACATTTCATTACATTATCATCAACAATTAATCTTTTATTATTATTATCTAATAAAGATACAAGTTTTGGTAAACTTGAACTTATATTTAAATCACATAATAATGACATATCTATTAATTCTTTATCATCTTTATTAATTTCATTAGAACAACATAACCAATTACAAAATTCAATTTTTTTATTAGTATTAAAATTCATAATTAATTCACCATTTCTTGAATCAAATAATTTAACTGAACCTTTATTTGTAATTATACTAAAAACTTTACCATCTGGTCTCCAGCATAAACTTTCAATATTTTCATCATCATCAATATCATCATTAATTTCAATTGTCCAAACTTTTGTATTTTGTAATCTATAAATCCAAATTGTTGTTTGATTCAATTGAAATGAAATTAAATCCATTGTTGGACATATTTGGAAGTTTTTATTAGAAGATAAAGGAAATGGGAATTTATCTGATGCCAATACTTTGAATGATTCTGACATATTATGATTATTGAATTAATATTGTCCTTTTGAACATAAATCAACACAAATCAACACTGTTCAACACTGTTTAAAATCTGTTTCCCTTTTTTTATCGATTTTAGTACCACGACAGAGAATATGTCGCGTTTCTGAACAGCCAATCAGAAGACTGGAGGTCACGTGGTCTTCACCTAGTTTTTTTTATCAAATAAATTAAGTAAAACTACTACTACATGTATTTCTTCTTCTTCTTCTTCTTTTATCAAACAACTATCAATCATGTTTAAAAAAGATACAGGAATAAAGTCTGTTTCAAATGTGAAAAATTCTGAAAAAAAAAAGATATATCATACCATTCTTCAAGAACATAATATCAATGAAAAACTATTATCTCCAGAAATTGCAACTTGTATTCTTCCCAATAATATCAAACATTCAACTTTTAAAACTGCAACTGGTTTTAAAGGTACAGTTTATACTGATGAGTCTGGATTGCCATTATGGTTCAAAACTAGAGATTCTAAAATGATCCCAACTGTTTTTACATTATGGAAATGTCCTTTTATATTACCAATTATTTATACTCATGATTTTGTAATTGAAAGAATATTAAATGGTTCAAATTTAATGGTTCCAGGTACTTTACCACCTTTTGATAAGATGTTAATTAGGGGAAATTTATGTGCAATTGCAAATATTTCAAATCCAAAAGTTATAATTGCTGTTGGTTATTGTGGTGTTGATATGTTTAAATTAACTGAAGTTATTGGTTTGAATGGTGTTGCTGTTGACGTTCTTCAAGTTGTTGATGATCAATTATATAAATTATCTGGTAGAAATACAAAGATTCCAATAAATGATGAAATTAAATTACCTTTAGATCTTTCTGAATTAGCTCCACAAGATGAAAATATAGATGATGAACAAAATAATAATAATAATAATGATGATGATGATATAACAAAGTCAAAAGAAATTCAAGATGAAATTAAAGAAGACATTAATGATACAACTGACTTAGAAGAAAATATTGAAAAATTAGATGTTTCTGTTGATGATTCATATTCTTTAAGTACTGCTGATATAGATGATTTCTTCATTCGTTCAGTTATTTATTCTATAACTCAAGATAAAATAGAACTTCCAATTACTGCATCTAATTTCATAGCTAATCATGTTTTAAAAAATTTACCACCTGTTGATCGTAATCAAGTTAATATGAAAAAAACTTCATGGAAAAAAACTTCAAAATTTTTAAAATCAATGGAAAAACAAAATTTATTAAAAGTTAAAGGTAAAGATGAAGATTTAACAGTTTTAAAGTTAGCTGATAAAACACATGAGAAAATAGCTAATTTTGAACCTTATAAAATTGGTAAAAACTCAACAAATAAATCAAATTCTAATCAATCTGATAAACAAGATAAATTAATCGTTTTACAATTATATAAACCTCAACCATCAAGTAGAATGTTATTTAATAGATTGGATTTAGATTATTCTAGTTTCTATGAACAACATGATATTAAAACAATGGTTTCTAAATATATTCAACAAGCAAATTTACCTGATCCAAGGAATAAAAAGTTTATAAAAATTGATTCGATTTTAGAACCTATGTTAAAACAACATAAACAACCAACTATTGAACGTTCTAAAGTTACTGATATTATTTTAAATAAAGGATTTGCAGAATACTATAAAATTTTAGAATCAATGGATGATTTTAGAAAAGTTAAAGCTAGAAAAGGTACAATTCCAAAAATTAAACTTACTGTTGAGCAACTAAAGTTTGGTAGAAAAGTTATCACTAAGATTATTGGTTTAGAAGATTATTATATTGACCCACAAGAAATAGCATCAATTTTAAGAGTTAAGTGTTCTGGTTCTACTACTATTACGCCAACTATTCCTAATCCTAAAATTGTTGAAGTTACCGTTCAAGGACCTCATAATAAAGTTGTTGAAGATGTTTTAGTTAACGAATATGGATTAAAACCAACTTGGATAGATTTTCAAAATAAATTGAAGCCTAAAAAGAAGAGGAAACCAGTTTCTTCAAGTTAGATAATTGTTTATTTATTTATTTATTTATTTTAATTTATATATAGATATCAAAGATATAATTATGAATTAACTAAAATATAAGTAATTTTTAAAAAAAACTCTAAACTAAGAGAATGCATGCATAAGTAACGTAAAATTATAAAAGAACTCATGAAAAAAAATGGAATATAAAACGACATGCAAAAAAAAGCAATTAATAAAATATGGAAAATAAATTAAAGAAGTAATAATTTAAAAATTAAACTTGAGGTTTTTCAGAATCTTTAGATTTTTTATGGAAAGAAAATTTACCAAAAAAATTTGAGATTGAATTTATAAACATCTTAAAAATATTAGTTTTCTTTGGAACTCTAACTACCCAGTATAAGAAAATAGTAGCTAGGACATTAACAACGATATAAACCCAAAAGATACCAAAATTTTGCCATCTGGAAAATTTCATAGCATAAATAGAATTTAAATAATCATTAGTATTACTCATTTCACAGTATTCACAACTTGTAGTTGAATTAGCATCAACTAAGTAGCCACCAGCAACAGCCATATAAGGTTCCATGTATTGACCACAAGTATAATTACCATAAGGAGCAAATGGAAGTAATTCTGATTCGGCACAAGTAACAGGTGAATCACCAATAGCAGTAACCATAACACCAGCTATCCAATAAGTGAAAGGAGAAACTCTATACATAAACATCCAAAAACCAGCTAAATCATCTTTTGTAACTAAAACACCACAGAAAATTAAAGTAAATGAAAATAAGAAAGTAGAAATATTAGCTGCATTTTGATCAATCTCAATACCTGCAATAGATGCTTGACCTAAAGTGCATGAGAATAAGAAGAACTGAATAACATATAACCAAAATAAAACACCTCTTGTATGAGCGTCACCAGTTAAACTTGCATTATCTTGAAAACCAACTGGGAAATAAAAACAAAAGAAAGCAAGAGTACCAGTCAGAATCATCCATGGAATTTCAACAGTAATTTGGGCAGTAATAAAAGCAAACCAACTAAAGGTTTTTGATGGTCTTTCTCTAGCTTCATATAAAGATCTTTGAGAAACAAAATAAGGAAGCATTTGTTCCACTAGAGTAGCAAAAGAAGCAGTAAACATAAATAAAGCAAACATTTGGTTTTGCATACCTTGAATAGTGTTATTTGCTTTAAAAAAAGTAAAACCATTAAATAACTTAGCTGTAGAAACTAAAACAATCTTAGACCAAATATAAGAAGGTGATCTCCAATATTGTTGGAAAACTCTTTTAGTAACTTCATAATATTGAGTAGGCAGAGAAGAAGCATAAGAAGAATCTTTATTTTCAACAAGTAACATTGGTTTCTTTAATAATTCAACTTCCATCCGTTGCAATTCAGTAATAACTTTAACGTGTTCTGGAGAATCAATCCAAATTTGATGATAATCATGATCAGAATGAGTACCTGGTGTAGCACCTATAGCTTCTAGCATCCATTCAGCTGGATTACCATGTTGAGGGCATTTGATTGAACCATTTCTTTCAAAATAATTGATTAAAGTTTCAGAATTTTCACCAATTTCACCAAAATAAACAACTTCACCACCAGATTTTAATAATAATAAATTATCAAATTGAGAAAATAATATAGCAGAAGGTTGATGAATAGTACACATAATAGCTTGACCAGCATTTGAAAGTTTTCTAATTAAACATAAAATAGACCAAGCAGTTTGTGAATCTAAACCAGAAGTTGGCTCATCTAAAAATAATAATAATTTAGGCTTTGCAACTAATTCAACACCAATAGTTAATCTCTTTCTTTGTTCAACATTCAAACCTTCACCAGGAACACCAACTAAAGCATCTGCATAAGGAGCCATTTCTAAAATATTAATAATTTTTTCAACATATGAATCTTTTTCAGATTTTGGAACACTTTGATTTTGTCTTAAATAAGCAGAAAATCTTAAAGCTTCTCTAACGGTTGAAGTATCCAAATGTAAATCTTGTTGTTGAACATAACCAGTACATCTTTGAAATGAAATATCTCTTGGTCTACCATTAACTAACATATCACCAGTAACTACACCCATAGTTGTTCTACCAGCCAAAGAGTCTAATAAAGTAGTTTTACCAGCACCAGATGCACCCATTAAAGCAGTTAATGTACCAGGTTTAACCCAACCATCAACACCATTTAAAAGTCTTCTTGTACCACCTTGATAAGGAATATCATAGCAAACATTTCTCCAATGGAAAATATCATCACCACTATCTAAACGAATATCTTCAGAATCATATTCGTCACTAGCTAAAATGGAAGCAGATTTATGTTCATTAGATTGAGATTCAATATCAGAAGTTGATTGAGCTAATTTATGTTGCTTTTGTAATTGATGTAATTTACGTCTTAAGAAAATAACTTTTTCACCGTTTTGTTTTGCACTTGGATTAAATTCAACAGCAATAACATAAGTTAATAAGAAAAAAAGCATAAAACCAAGACAAATACCAACATTTCTCCATTTATGACCATTTGAATAACCATAAGCTACATTTAAATATCTTTCACCATCGACCCAATCTTGACCTGAAACAGAACCAACTTGACCACAAATTCTATATTCACTAGAAGTTGGAATTAGATCATAAGAACCACCTGAAGGAACCATTGTTGTACAACTCATATGTCTGCCATGAAATTCATTAATCATCATAGATTCAAAAACATAAGCAATTGGATTGATATAATTAATCCATCTACTCCAACCTAACATATAATCAACAGGAACAATAAAACCAGCATAAACAGACATAGCTAAAACAACCAAAGCAGCTGGAGTCATAGCTTCAGATAATGATTTGGTACAAGCACCAATAGTTCTAAACATATGAGACATAACAAATAAAGAAATAGTAGCAATAAAGTAATAGAAGAAAAAATTTCCAACATTTCTTTTATAATTAACCATGAAATACATAGTTAAATTAAATGATAAAGATGTTAATAATTTAGTTGGGATTTCACTAACAATTGATGCAAAAGCTTCAGCAGATGGATGATAAAACCCATATTGAGAATGCTTTTCAACTATTGGTCTTGATTCATAAAGAGCAAAAATTTCCAATAAAGACATCATTGAATTAAATAAACAAGCAAAGAATAAAGAAGTACCTCTATAATAAATATCACTTGTAGTACCATTTAAATTATAAAACACAGAACCATTAATTAAAGCCATAAAAAAATTAGAAAAAATAGTAAATAAAGGAATAGTTAAATCATTTCTAACTCTTTGAAATGCTCTTCTAGTTAAATATCTAACTTGCATATTATAAGAAACGGTATAAGTTTCAGCTGGATTTGAATGTTTAGCTTGTTTAGCTCTCTTTGAATCATATAATTGATTAGTTAATTCTTCTCTTGAGGAATCAGTAAGTTCTAAATAATCATCAACATCTTCAATTAATCTTTTATATTGTGAAGAATTCTTCCAATAAGTTTCAAATTCTTCTGGAGTATGTGGAACTTTATTTTCCCAACCTTGTTTTGCAATTCTTTCACCTGGAGAAGTAATAGAAGTTAAAAAATCGGCAGTTGTTTGTCTCTTAGGGCATTCATAACCCATAACTTCAAAGAATTTTTTGGCCTCTTGGGTATCACCAAAGAAAATTTGTCTACCTTCATAAAGTAACATAACATTATCAAATAGATCATAAGTGTTTTGAGAACATTGATAAATTGAAACAATAGAAGTTGTATCTAAAACCTGAGAAGATAGTTTCAAGCATTTAACAAAATTTTCAGCTGAAGCAGAATCTAAACCTCTAGTTGAATTATCCCAACATTGAATCTTACCACCAGCAATAGAAACTTCAGCAATAGAAACTCTTTTTCTTTCACCACCAGAAACACCTCTAACATATTCATTACCAACTTTAGTATCATAAGTATGTGATAAACCATACATAGCCATATAGACCTATAAAATAAAAATGTTAGTATAATACTTTAAAGAAAGTGAAAATTTAAAAAAAATAAATAAATACATACTCTTGTAAAGTGATCAGCATAAATTTCTCTACTAATACCATCAGGTCTATTTTGAGGAACTTTCATTAAACTTGCAAAGTTCAAAGTTTGACCAACAGTTAAATGAGGAAAATGAATTTCAATTTCAGCATTATAAATAACTTCACTTCTATAATGACGAGTCATTTCTTTTGGTGTTAAAGCATCATAACTAATACGTGAACCTTCATTAATATGGAATCCATGAGTTTCATTACATAAAGATTTAAGAAAAGTAGTACAACCAGCACCTGGTCTACCTAGTAGAACAGTTAAAGAACCAGCTTTCATCAGACCATCCATTGGCTTAATAATATCAGTTTTATTAGATAAATCATGAGTATAATCAAACAATTTCCTTGCCCATTTTTCAGGAAAGTTAATAACATCAGTTTTGAAATCTGTATCTCTTGAAGCACCAGAAGCAGACAAGTTTTTAAAAGCAATACCTAATTTATAAGGTTTATAATAATCAAGGTTATTTTCTTGCATAACTCTCAAGTTTTTAATCCATAATTTAGCATTAAAGTTTTCATTATAAGGATCCAATCTTTTATCAGAAGTTTCAGCAAAAGGAGAAATACCATCAGCTGAAATTTGAGAAATTCTAGTTGATTCTTTAGTAAGAATAGTTGTAAATAGTTGTAAATCATTGTTATCATTACTAGGAGGTTGATCAGAATGAGTTTGAGAATTAATAGTTGAACAATGAGTTAATTGTTTAGCTAAGTTTTGGATTTCAGCTTCATCAAAATCTTGAAATCTTTCGACACTAGTATTAGCATCATCAAGATCACTATGAACAACAATTGACATAATTGTATATGTAGTAGTAAAAAATAGTTGTGAATTTAATTAAAATAGTATAAGTAAAAATTTGAAATAATATAATTGAATAATTTAAGAACAGTTTAATAATTTGTGATAAGTAATTAAATAGAGAAAAGGAGCATTATGTAATTAAGGAATGGAAAAGTAGGAAATTTAGGAAGATGAGAAGATATATATAGTAGGCTTTCCACTGAGATCTCGGAATGGAAGCAGTTCGGAAGAACTAGTATAGACCATCAAAGTAAATAGTACATATTGATATAAGAGATTTGAAGTATACGGAAAGGAATCGGTAGGTGAAACTGAAGGATGAAGTCTCATGAAGAGGAAGAAAATGAAGTTATTGATGATAACCTGATAAACTGAATTTAATTCAAGTCATCGAAACGGTGAAACCCACACGCGCGTCTAAAATAATTTAGTGTCTTCAGGGGGTTATTTGATTCAGTGATTCCCATCGAGCTGAAGAGCCGAACTACAATAGCTGAAGGGTGCTAGCTATAGATAAACTGGTTATTAATGTAGTTGAAAACTCGTCCCATTATCTATATTAGTGATATCATGAAAAATCAGATGGTCCAATTGTTCATTTGTTCATTTGTTCATTTGAGTTCCCCCGATTATATGTTAAAAGTGCATGTGAAACAGAAATCAAGCAATATTTAGGTATAGATAGATAGAAGGACTTTTTATATAGTTAAGACTATCATATGAATAATATATATCCCATGGAATCAACAGCATCATGAACTTTTATGAGATGTATACATGTATTTAATTGATTTAGCATGTGCAATTAATTGGATAATTTATCTATCTTTTAATATACGTATTTTGTATTTTTTTACTTCTCTGAATATCACCGTAAGTTCCGTTGTTGCCCTTATATTATTTACAACAACTACAAATTTCTCTCTCCAAAAATTTTCAACATATAGTCTTGTTAATCATGATGATTTTGAATAATTAAGGGATTCGAGGTCTCGAGGAGTTTAATTAGTTTTTCTGGCGCTTAATTTTAATTTTGTGCTCAGTGCTCACAAGACATTCAAATAGACCAGAAAACTTGTTGAGATGGATCATATATATTTTATATATATTTAGTAAAAATCAGATATGCAAGAAGAAAAAAAAAACTAGTTTCCTTATTGATTTTAGTATCGATTGTTCATTTACTGTTACCATTATTTCAATCATTTGGTTATACTCATCACTGAGCCATCAGTCTTTAAATTTACATAAGAGGATGATGTTTCCCACAATTTTTAGATTTATAGGAATCTATTTAGGAGATAATGATATAAGAGACAAATCATTTTATATAAACCATAGTGACTATACAGATCAATTTGTTAAATTACAAGTTTTATTTAATAAATTCTTAATCAATTACTTTCTTAGAATTTATTTATCGATTGTAAATAATAAATTACTGTAGTAGAATTTTAATAATTAAAGATTATAAAACAATTTTTAGCATTGCTTATTAAAAAAGAAAATTACAAAATTAAATATGTAAATTATACATTATTTTGAAAGGTAGCAAAGTAGAAAATTAAAAATAAGTTAACAAAGTTGAGAATGAAAAAAAAATGGAAGGGAAGTTAGCAAATTTAGCAAAGCATATAAAATAAAATAAAATAAAATAAAGAAGAAAAAGGAAACAAAAGCATTAAGGTGAAAATAAGAAAGTTAGATAGATGTTTAATTACTATTATTATTATTCTTCTTGAACTTTGGATAATGAATGGATACGTTTAGTAGAACCAATTTCTTTTGAATATGAATATGAACTAGAAGTTGCAGACGACGGAGCAGGACTTTTTGAATCAGCATCACTGGTAGACTCAGAATTTTAATCACTGATTTCAAAAGCTTCATCACCATCTTTAATTTTCTTGAAAGCTTCATACCCACCTAAATGGGCTGATGTATAAAACCCGGCCATTTGACCCCAGAATAGTTGATGCTCTCTGCATCGACCAACATTAAAATCAAAAAAATAAACCTGTTGACCATTGAAACAAATATTCTTGTAACCATCCCCAGGATCCACTCCAATAGCAGACATTGTTTTCAAATCCAATAATCCAGTTTGAGCCTCCTTGATAGTTGAAGGTTTTCTTTCTGCAAATTCTAAAAATTCAATTGCAATATACATACCATTGATATTGTCTTCTGGAGTTGTTACACTGCATTTTCCATAACCTAAGAATCTTGGAATATGAATTAAATACCCATCAGTCAAACCACTTTGAATTCTGTTATTATGCCACGATATCTTTTTATAACATTCAACTTCTGTGTTAAAACAATCATTCCAAACCTTTGAAACACTGCTAGAATCAGAGTGTCTGCGAATAAAATCACGATCATGGGTAGAAAGATAATGTAAAACATCAAAATCTAGAAATTTCATGAATACCTTTTTCATACCAAGTTCATCGCTAACGGTTTGAATACCATCTGTAAATTTCTCTTTAAATTTATCATATGACATGATTGCATATTTTGTAGGTTTAGTCGCATTTTCATCAATAGAAAATGATACTTCATCTGTATCAGTAATAGTAACTTCACAATCAAATGCAGAATATGAGGAAGATAAATATGTATCACCATCTGGTACTGAATTTGTATATCTTGGATTTTTTGTATCACCAAAACCTGGCCTTTTATTCGATGAAGATGGAGATGATGGAGCAGGTGAATCATTACGATTTTTTTGAATAAGATCAAAGAAGCGTGGTCTAACAAAATGACCATAATCAGGATAACTAGTATACACAAATCGGTCGTATGCCAATGAGCCAATAACCCATTTAATTGTTAAATCAAAATCAGTATGATCAAAAACTTGGCATCTATAGGGCAAGACAACCTCATTTGTATTTTTATCTAGTTTGGCTTCAGACCAAAGAAATTTGAAAACTATAATTGACACAGCATCAGCTAGTATACCATAAGACAAACTAGAATTTTTGCAGTACTTGTAGAGTTGTTTAATCATATTCAGCTTTTGTGGTGTATCACCAGAATAAACGTTTTTGATGGAATACTTTTTCAGTTCAATTGGAAGTAAAAGGGTACCATTGACTGAATCAATAAATGAAATATCTGGCTTCACATTTTCTTGTTGAACCTTACTCTCATTATCAAGAAATTTAATTGATGCTTGCTTTTTCATAAGAATTTTTCGTTGTGGTTTAATTACATCCCTAACTCTTTTAATTGGATCTGAGATGTCTCTGAGATATAAATCATGGAATAAGGCCATATTTTCTTCCTCTGAACTTTCTTTGTTGATTTCACCATCAGTGGTATTTAGACAATTGTGAATGAAAGTGGATAAGTTATCATTATTATATAAATCATTCGAATAACATTCATTAAGATGACCTTGAAAGTTTGTTTTCAGAAGTTTAAACTCTGTATTATTAATTTGACCAGAACACTCAAGTCGAACAGCATATTCACTATCAATAATTGATGAAGTTTGATCACTTGAATTTGTTGTACTCTCATTTGGTGTTAAATTTAAATAGAAAGGCGGAATACCCAAGGCAATTTCATACCATCTAGAAAAAATTGAGTCATCTGCAGGACGTTTAAGCTTCAAAATTGTTGAATTAAGCATTCCTAAAAAATAAGACAATTTGGTATCATCATCAACCCATTGTGGAAATAACTCATGTTTGTAGAAGCTTCTGCTTACACCTAGGGGCAATTTTAATTTTTGAAGAAGCGTATTTATATGATCATTAGTCCTTTCTAAGTAGTCTTGACTGAATGTATTCATGATTGTACAGATGGATAAAGAAATTAAGTGATTACAAGGAAAGAGAGAAAACACTAGTACTACATGTATTTGTAAATCAGTTTAAAGTGGTGTAGAGGTTAATAGCGGTCCGATTCGACGTATTAACCTCATCTCATGCCTTGAATTGAATACATGTATCACCAGATTCACCACTGATTCACCAGCTGTGAGTTCTGTTAATTGTACGTTGCCTTAATTTATAAATTTCCCTCTCTATATTTACCTATATAGTCTTGTTAACGCGTACATTCATCATGATCATGATTTAATAAGGGATAAAAGAGATGGCTGGCTTTAGTTTGATCTGGCGCTTAATTGTTCTCACAAGACTACAAGAAGACTACAAGAAGACCACAAGACATTCAAATAGACCAGAAAACCTATTGCGATAGTTAGTAAAAATGAGATATACCATATGAACTTAGTTAGACAATCTATTTATTTGGAAAGTATGGACTTTTTATATCTGTTTTTGAAATTTGAAAATCTGAAAAAAGGAAGAGAGCTGGAAATTTAATTTCCTTATTGATTTTAGTCTGGAAAATTAGACCCTATTTTTTGTTCATTTAATGTTATCGATTGTTCATTTACCGTTTATACCATTATTTCAACCATTTAGTTATACATGTACTCATCAGTTCAAATTTACATAAAAGGACAATGTCTCCCATATTTTTTAGATTTATTTCAATTTTTCGAGTTCATATTTTGTTCATTCATAATTAAACACTAAAAGTTTTTTGAGAAAATTATAAATACAAATTATACAATCAATAATGCCTGAAATACTTTATACAAATGTTGTTGATGAAGGTGGTGTCTGTATTAATTCAGTTAGAACAGATGTTATGTACGTTGAAGGTTATTGCAGAGGAAGTAGTAAAAGTTATTTACCAAGACATGCTGGTATAGGAATTTATTTAGGAGATAATGATATAAGAAACAAATCATTTTATATAGGCCATAGTGACTATACAGATCAATTTGTTGAACTACAAGCTGTTTATGAAGCATTAAAATGGATTGATCAATTATGGACTTTATTTCCAAATGTTAAACATGTTATTAGAACAGATTCAAAATATGCCTATAAATGTTTAACTAAGTGGTATCAAAAATGGCAAGTTAATAAATGGAGAAATTCACAAGGTGTTCAAGTTGCCAATAGAAAATTAATTCAAGATTGTTTAATTTTAATGAATAAAATTAATAAAAAATATGTTGATGTTTTATTTGGTTCAATTGAAATTGAATTAGTTCTAGATTCAAACTATTATAAAGGTGTTGTCTTAGCTCGTGATATGGCTAATAGTATCATTGATGAATTTATTGATACTGATGATGAAACAAATAATGATGAATTGTATTTTTATGATTCTGATTCTACTTATAGTTGATTCAATTCAATTAATTTTCTTCTTTTTCAAAATTTGCATATGTTGTTGTTCTTGGAGATATAATTTTCAGTTCAATCTTTTCTCTTTTCTAAATTTTTTTATATGTTTACATTTATTTTTTCGCATTTCTTATTTATTAAATTCATATATAATATAATTTATATTTTAATACACATTTTTCATCTCGATCATGAATTTTAGTAACAAGTAAATTCATTCGGATCAAGGACTCCAGTGACTCCAGCGCTAGCTAGCGCTAGCGCTAGCGAGAACAATGTAATCACGTGGCTAGTTTCTGGAATCATCATGATCAGTGTAATAATGCCTGAAAGGTGCAGCAAAAAGATTTCAAATTCCTTAATTATCTTTTTTCATCCTTTTCATATATTCATTATTCTTTTATAGAATTAATTGGTTCGGTGAGAAATGCCTGAATATTACTTCACTAGATCAGAATATGGTCAAAATATCAAAACAGATGTAATGTATGTTGATGGTGCATGCAGAGGTAACAACAGAGATTATGACAGAGATGCTGGAATTGGTGTTTTCTTAGGTAATAATGATGACAGAAATAGATCAATTTATTTAGGTTGCAATCATACTCTTACCAATCAATATGCTGAATTAAAAGCGATGTATGAAGGTTTGAGAATAGTGCTTGACTTTGCAGAAGATTATTCTGGTCTTAAACATACTATAAGATCAGATTCAAAATATGCTATCAATTGCTTAACTAATTGGTGTCACAGATGGATGAATAATGGCTGGGTTAATAGTAATGGGAACCCAGTTGCAAACCAACAAATCATTCGAGATTGTTTACAATTAATTGAAGAAATTGATGATATTTATGAACAACGTGGATTTGGAGATCTTGAATTAAGATGGGTTCCTGGCCATAATGGTGTTTATGGTAATGAAATGGCTGATAAATTAGCTAATAATGCAATTGATAACAATTGGTAGCTTTCAATTTAAAAAATGAAATTTCTTTCATAAATTATTTGTTTTACATTATAATTTGTTTTTGATATCAAACTACAAGATACAAATCGAAAATATATTTTCATCCACCCAACAAAAAACTATATTTATATCGCCTTCTTATTTGATTTTTGAAATTGTTTAAGAATAAACTTGTTACTTGTTACTGATTTATTACAATTTTCTGAGACTGTTTTTCTAAGTGAACTTATACGTTTAAAAGAATAAAAATAAATAAAAGAGATAGCTTGAATTTTCATGTATGAAAAATGTATTTTATGTATAAATTAAACCATACTGAATATATCAAATTTAAATTTAAAATCAACTCTTCAGGTTCAACCGTTTTCCCCTGAATATAAGCCGTTCATTTGCCCGATCGGGCGATTATTATTTGGCACAGCTGCATGCACAGCCGGGTAACCGGGTTGACCAGCTGGAGTCGATCGTCCTTCTGAAGAAAAAACGACGTGGCATGGCGCAGTAATCAGCCCATTCACCAGCCTCAAGTGTTATAGGGAGAAAAGTTCAGAAAACGTTAAATAAATACAAACAACAACGCAAAATCCAAAGGAGATTCATAATCAATAATCAATAATCAACCAATATATCAATAGAATGTCTACTGAAGAATTATTTCATCAATATAAAGAAAATTTGAACTCTATACAGGTGATAATATATGAACTAAATTCAGTCCAACCAGGTACTGAATTAGATATATCTGAATTAAGATCAAATGTCGTTACTAAAGTATTAGAATTATATGACAAATTGGATTTTTTAAATACCCAAATAGAGTACATTAAATTAAAAGAATCTAATCAAAATTTAAATGAACTTCAATATGAATTTTCAAAATTAAAAGAAAGATATTTTGATTTAAAAATTGAGTTTAGAAAAGCACAATTAAAATCAAAAGAAATTGAATATACAGCAATTAAAGAAGATGATATTGAAAGCGACGATGATGATGAAAATGGTAAATCTGGCGGTAATAAATTCAATGGAAGAGGTACTGGATTTAATGATAGATCAATGAAGAAAATATCAATGCAAGAACAATTATTAGGTAAGAATAAACAAGTTACAAGTAAACTTCAAAATATCAGTTCTTTAATGCAAAGTTCTATATTAGGTAATGAAATGAATACTCAAGATTTAACCAATTCGACTAAAAGTCTAACAGATCTTTCTGAAAAGTATAGTGTATTTGGTGATGTGTTAATTAAATCAAATAAATTAGTTAAAACAATCAATTCAACAAGTAATTCAGAAAAGAAACGTATTTACAGGGCATTATACTTTTTTGGATTTGTTTGTTTGTGGATCTTATACAAAAGAATCTTACGTAAACCTTTAGGTTTAATTTTTTGGTTAACTTTTAAATTCCTTTCAGTTTTCTTTTGGGTTTTCAGTGCAGGTGATGGTAAAAGTAAATCAAAAGATAAAGTTATACCCACGATTCTTCAAGAAACAATTTCAAGTCTTACAGCCACATCTTCTTCATCTATTTCAACTTCAACTTCGATAACTTGCAATTCTACTACAACATCAATTTCTACTTCAGATACAACAACGACGACTGCCATAGCAGCATTGAGAACAATTGTCACTACAATAATAGAAGTTATTGGTGACCATACAATTACATCAGTGATTCATAATCCTCAAGTTACAGATGAGTTTAATGAATTATCTAAAAAAATTGCAGATGAGTTTTCTTCAAGTTTAGCACACATGAAAGATGAATTATAATTTATGTTTAACTATATATCTTTAAAACTTTACATAATCACTAATAAATTTATTATCTATGCTTTATCTATAAACTTTTTCACCTAATAACTATTCTGTGTAAATGTAGATAGTCCGATAATCTTGCTATTAGCCCGAAGTTCCTAAATCACAGATAAAAAAAACAATTAGTTTTGAGTCTTGACCCTCCAGATTTAAATTAAACTTAAACCATATTTATAACTTAATAAATAAAATTAAAAAAAACAAAAACAAAAACAAAAATAAACGTAAATACCATGGATATATATAATGCGTTAGTACAAAAAAAGTTTTTAATTAATAATCGTCACCCCTTGAAACAACTTCTTTTCTTGTTGGATGTAATAAGATAGTATGCTCATATTGAGCAGTATATGATCCTTTAGTATCAACTAATGGAGGATATTCATTAACAATACCAGCTTTACAAAGTTGATTTAAAGCTAATAAATATTTATCTTCACCAATTCTATCCAAATATCTACGACAGAAAGGTAATGAACTAAAAGTATTTTCAATTGTAGTCATTAATTGTTTAGATCTAGCTAATCTAACATTTGCATTAGGTGGAGCATTTAAATTTTTAGCATAATGAGAACATTCACCATTTCCAACAACATAACCTTTACCAGTAGAACCAAAAGTTTCAATGGCAAAAGTTTCTCCTTCTTCCATTTTAGTATTATCACCATTTTTAACGATTGGAACAGATTTACCACCATGAATTTGATATTGTTTAATATTATGACCATTTAAATTTCTAATACATTTAACTGGATAAGTTTTACCATCTAATTCAATTTCATAACTTTCCATAACTTCTTCAATTTGTTCACCAATATCAGTTAATCTAACATCAATACCAGCAGCTTTAATACCAGTATTTGTTGCTGCTTTAACAGCTTGCATTAAACTATCATATCTTTCAGGATTGAATGTATGAGTAAAAGCACAATCAATAATTCTACCATTAATTGCCACACCAAAATCCACTTTCATTAAATCATCAGCTGAAAGAGTTTTTGTGTCACCAGCATTTGGTGTATAATGAGCAGCACAATGGTTTAAAGAAAGACCACAAGGGAAACCCATACCACCTTTTAAATTATCATCAGTACCACAATAAGCTCTAACACCATTTTCAATAGTTTCAGCAATTTCAATCATTGTCATACCAGGCTTAATTTGTTCCTTTGCCATTTTTCTAACTCTTCTATGTATTTCTGCACCTTTTCTATAATCATTCCAGATTGTACTTGATTGATTATCTAAATATCTTTTTTCTTCATCTGTTGATCTTTTTAAGTTTTCGTCACCATAAGTATAGTCCATCCATTCACCATCAGGATAGACACCACTTGTATAGAATTGAGATATACCAGCAGAACCAGCTTTCTTCTTCTTTTTATTTTTCTTCTTCTTCTTCTTTTTCTTTTCACCATCATCATTAACAGCATGTTCAGGTTCAGCATCAGCTAAGTGCTCTTCATGATGGTCTGTGGATAGATCTTGTAATTTCTTTTCAACGGTGTCGATTGATCCTTCAGTCATTGTTAATTGATCAAAACACAGCAAAAGAACAGCATCATTAAACTCTTCTTAAACTCTTTCTCTTAATAAAAATCATAAAATTGAAAAAGGTCGTGCGCGCACAAATTTCCATTTTTTCAATTTTGAACAACTACAACAACTACAACAACTACAAGTGGTACTGGTACTCCTATTCAAACAGATAAACTAGCTCTCATCATATCACCATGCTCAGTTCATCCACAAGATTCATAATACAGCAATCAAATAGAGTCGGACTATTTGCTTTCAAAAGATTTCAATCTTCATCTTCATCTGCAAAAAATGATGCTTTATCTTATTTAGCTAGTATGGAGAAATCTGATGGTAAAGCTCTAAACGAGTTAGGTTCAATGTCCAGTTTCTTGAATACTAGTAAGTATATTCCTTCTAAAAATAGAGATGCTTCTGCTTTTGAAACTGCAACTAAATTACCATTACCAGGTACATATGCCGGTAGAACTTTATTAGTTGGAAATCAACCTATTGGTAGATCTATAGCTAAATTTGAAAGATTAATTACATCAAATGGAATAAGAGATAAATTTTATGAACAAAGATTTTATGTGAAACCAAATAAAAAGAAATTACAAAAGAGAATTGCTAATAAAAAGAAGAGATTCGATGCTGGTATTGCTAACTTATTCCATGTTGTTCAAGATGCTGTTAGAAAAGGTTATTAGATATCATTATTATTCTTTTCTTTAATCAAATAAACCAAAAAAAAAAAACAAGCTTCTAACGATTGCATTTATGAAAGTTCAAAGTTGATGAATTAATATTTTTCTGAAGTTTGTGTTTAATCTCTCAGTTTATTGTATATTTACTTTACTTTACTTCACCCCCCCCTCTCTCTCTCCTGTATATATATATCTAGGTATAGTGAATAATGGTTATTAATCTATATAAATCAAGTCTTCAAACTATCGATCCGATTCCCACCACCACGCGATAATTCTCGGATTACAAATAACTGTGTAACAATCTCTTTAATTTCAACAATTAACTCTCTTCCACTTATTGATTCCCTAGATTTCTTGAAAAATAAACACAAATTTCATTGAAATATGGCTACTGCTAGGTCTTCTATTATCAATTTACTTAATACTACCTTAGGTGCCGGTCTTTTGAGTACCCCTTATTCAATTAGAGCTGACGGTGTTCTTGTTGGTTGTTTTTTTGTTATATTATCAGCTTTTACAAGTTGGTTTGGTCTTTATTGTCTTTCAATTTCAGCAACTTATTGTATTCCAGGACATGCATCTTTTTTTTCATTAAGTAAATTAACTGTTCCACAACTTGGTATATTATTTGATTTAGCAATTGCAGTTAAATGTTTTGGAGTTGGTTGTTCTTATTTGATTGTTATTGGTGATTTGATGCCTCAAATTGTTAAATCTCTTATCAATTCAGATTATTTGGATACTCATGATTATTGGTTAAGTAGAACTCTTTGGATTACTATATTTCTTATATTAATTTCACCATTAGTTTATAAAAGACATTTAGATTCATTAAAAACTGCTTCACTTGTAGCCTTAAGTTCAGTTGGTTATTTAGTTATATTAGTTGTTGTTCATTTTTTTCATATTTTATTTGGTGGTGTTGAAAGTATTGAAAAAGGTGAAATTCATTACTTTAAACCTCATTCATTATCAACTATATTATCAGCTTTTCCAATTTTAGTTTTTGGTTTTACTTGTCATCAAAATCAATTTACTGTTATTAATGAATTAGAAGATAGATCACTATCAACAATAAATAGAATTATTCAAACTTCAATTGGAACTGCATTTATTTTATATTTAACAACAGGTGTTACTGGTTATTTAACATTTGGTGATAAAGTTGCAGGTAATATTATAACAATGTATCCAGATTCAATTACAACAACGATAGGTAGAATTGCGATAGTTATATTAGTTGCTTTGTCGTATCCATTACAATCAAATCCAGCTAGAGCTTCAATTAATCATGTTGCATTTTATATTAATGAATCAAAAATAGCTAAATCAATTAGATCATTAAGTAGATCAGCTAGTAGATCAATAAGTTCATTAAGTAGATCAGGAAGTGTAACAACTCAATCTTCAAATGTTTTATCTATTGATGAAAGAAGATCACTTTTAGGTTTAAGACAACAAGCACAATTACAACAATCATTACAAAATAATATTGATAATTCAAATAATGAAACACCATTTATTGATGATTCATTAGTTATTGGAGCAGAAATCGAAGAAAGTGGAGCAAGTGAACAATATGTTGAATTAACAAATAAAAAATTAATATCTATCACAACTTTAATTATTATTTTATCTTATTTCATTTCAATTTCAGTTAAATCATTAGCTTCAGTTTTAGCAATTGTTGGTGCTACAGGTTCAACTTCAATTTCATTTATTTTACCTGGTTTTTTTGCATACAAATTAATTGGTTCAACTGATGGTGAATTAACTTTAAAAGATAAAATCACAAAATATGCTGCTTTAATTTTAGTTTTTTGGGGTATTGGTGTTATGATTCTTTGTTTAACTGCTACTTTATTTTTAAATAATTAGATTTTAAAAAAAAAAAACCAACAAAAAAAAAAAAGGAAAAAGAGATCCAATTTATTTACTTCTCTTAATTATAATAATTTGATAACTTTTTTATTTTATTTATTATCTTCTATTTTATGCTTTTTCTTTTTTCTTTTCTACTTTCAAATTATGTATTACAATTTTTTTATTATTATTTATTTTGATAAATTTAATTAAGGGTTTATTTATTCAACAGTATGTAGTACACTGTAGTTTTTCTATTTGATATGTAAGACCATTGACCAAGGGGGTATTTTATTAAAACAATATTTAATAATAACAAGATGTACGAAAGAAATTAAAGGAATGGAAAGAAAAGGAAATAAAATATAACAAAGTAAAACAAGAATTTTAAATAGACAATATTAACCAAGAAAGAAACTAACGAAATAGAAGAAAAATTACAAAAATTACAAAAAACAAAAGCAACAAAAAAAAAAAAAACTAATTTTCTTTATTAGCATAATAATCATCATCAAGACTTAAATTTTCTAAAGCTTCTTTAATCAAATGAGAACCTTTTGGATCTAAATTCAAAGCAATTGTAAATTGTTTAATTGCATCATTTTTACGATCATAAATTTTATATAATTTACCTAATAAGAAATGAACTGATGCTTCATCAGGTGCTAAATTTTCTAATTTTTCAAAATCTTTCAATGCTAAATCATATTGTTCAGAATAAAATAATGATTGAGCTTTTTTAAATAATGCCAGCATTGACAATGGTTGTAATTTTGATGCAAATATATATTGTCTTAAAGCTTGATCTTTTTTACCTAATTTTTCTAAAACCATACCAACACAACAAATTAAAATAACATTAACTGGATTAATTTCAACAGCTTTTCTAAAATGAAATTCAGCTTTTCTGAAATCACCCATTTTCAAATAGACCATACCAATACCATAAAATGCATTATAATGTCTTGGATCTAATGAAATTGCATGCCTAAAGCAATCTAAAGCATTTTCAAATGCATCATTAGCTAAATATTCATGACCTTTTAATGTATAAGCATAAACACATGATTTATCTTGAATTATAGCACGTTGAAAACATTTAATTGCTTCATCAGGTTCATGCTTTAATGAATATAAATTACCAGCTGCAATCCATGATTCTGGTGCATCTCTATTTATTTCATGTAATTCATGACATAAATAACTTAATTCAATTTCTTTATGCAGATGCCATAATAAAGTTGAAAAATATTCCATATCTGAGACTCTTGTTCTATCTAAATCCCGAAGTTTAATAAAATAAATTTCAGCTTGTTCATAATTAACAATTTCAAAATGTAATCTACCTAATTTTGATAAAACCCATGGAGTATTTCTTTCATTTTCAGGTAATGAATCAAATATTCTAATTGCTTTAAAACAGTCATAAGACATCATTGCTTTATAACCTTTTGCTAATTTTGAATAAATTGAAACTAAATATTCATCATTCATTGATTTTAAAATATTTTCAGGTTTTTCAGTTAATGGACCAGAAAGTG
Source organism: Ambrosiozyma neoplatypodis (assembly GCA_030567495.1). NCBI lineage: Eukaryota > Fungi > Ascomycota > Pichiomycetes > Pichiales > Pichiaceae > Ambrosiozyma > Ambrosiozyma neoplatypodis. The sequence continues at coordinate 106,573 of JAJLSG010000218.1, read as the reverse complement.
GATTATTATTATTAATGTTATTATTAGTATTATTGCTGTTGTTATTATTACTATTACCAAAAGTTGAATTTATCATTCTTTTAACACCACTTGGTTCTTTTTTCAAACTTGGATTAGTATTTGTTGTTGGATTCATATTTGGAGCCGTTAAAGTATTTAAAGGATGATTTAATAATCTTGAAGTAATAGAAGAAGAATTACGGCCCTTTTTTCTTATAATTGAGTCAGTTGGCAGAGCAGGCTGTTTGAAAGTATCAAAGCCTGAATTTCTAGTTGTTCTCCGAAGTGGAGCATCAGGAACTTGAGCTTGTTTAATTCTTGGAGTAACCATAAAAGTTGAAGTTTGTTGAGGATCAGGTGAACCATTAATTGTACCTAAATTACTATTTGAACGAGCAGGGGTTGTAATATTATTAATTTTATGTTGATGATCTAAACTTGTATTTTTATTATTGTTATTATAATCAGTGAAACCAAAACCAAAAGATTTTTTATCATCACTTTGATTAGAAGATTGATTTGTACTTGTTTTGAATAAAGGATTTGAAATATCATCTAATTGATTGACTTTATAAATTGAATTAACTTTAACTTTAACACCCATTTTACATAATGCTTCAAAAGCTTCAAAAATATAAGGGTTTAATTTTAAAACTTCAGCATAGTAAACAGCCGATCTTTGAATATCACCAGTTTTATTATATAATTTAGCCAATAACATACAACAAGCTATTGCATCAGGTTGATATCTTTCATATTCAATTTCAGAAATTGCTTGAGGAGTTAAAGTTGTCCAAAGTTGAGAAGTTTTAGTTAAGGCTTTAGTACCATCAATTTCTAGATTAAGATGAAGACAAGCACTTGCAAACAAATAAGAGCAACCAACATGTTCAGTAGCATAAGGAGAAGTAACATTATAGACACTTTTAAATTTGTTTTGTTTAAATAATGTTAAAGCATAAATATAAATTGAATCAATATTGTTTGGATTTTGAGCTAGTAATCTTTCAGCAGTGAATTCAGCAGTGGGCAGAAGGTCATGATCTAGAGAGTAGATGATGGTCGGTCTCAGATGGTAGACAGACTGTTCTGGGATATTCATTAGGAAGGTACTAGCAGACTGTGTACTGTGTAGAGTAGAGTAAGAACAACCTACTACTGTTGAGCAACTTCTGTTTCCCTTTTTTATAAACAAACAAAGCGAGCGCGCAGTTTAAGTAGTTAGTGGACTTAGTGTATAGTACTATAGTTAAAGGTTAAAGGTTAAAGGTTAAAGAGGTCTATATAAGAAAGAAATAGAAATACAATCAGTTTAATTGGTCTTGACACCAACAGACTTACCAGCCTTGATTCTCTTTTCTGTTAAACATGCAATAACAGCTGCTCCAACACCTGATCCATCTTCGGCAGCTGTTAATTTAATTGGATAATCTTCTTCTTTACCTTCCCATCCAAAAATATCTCTTAAACCACCAGCTGCTCTAGTTTGAAATCCTGGGTATCTATTAAAAACTGATCCATCTGAAGCACAATGTCCTGATGTATATCCCATTTTTTTACAAATAGCTGCAACACCACAAATTGATAATCTAGCTGCTCTAGTACCAATTAAAATACATAATCTATGAATGATTTCTCTTTCAGCTTCTGTAGTTTCAATATTTAAATCTGTTTTAAACAGTTTATCAACAATTGATAAATCTTCAAATGCATCTTGTTCAATTCTTGATGGATATGATGTATCCATAACAAATGATTTTTTTAATTTTGAAATATCTTGATTTTTAAAAATAACTCCTGATTGATGGAAATCTAATAAAATTAATCTTAAAACTTCACCTAAATAATAACCTGCAATCATCTTTTCATAAGATTGTTGACCTGGTCTTGGTGATTCTTCATCAATTTGAATATCAAATTTAGTTCTTGGTAAAACTGCATGTTCATTATCAAATGCACCATATTCACAATTAATTGCCATTGGAACATCTTTTTTATCAATATCTTCAGGTAATCTATTTTCTAATTTTGGAATTTGATTAGCTAAATCATAATATGCACCATTAACACCTGTACCGAAAATTAATCCCATTTTAGTTTCTGTATCTGAATACATTGAAGCAACTAATGTACCAGTTGTATCATTAATTAAAGCAACAACATCAATTGGAACATTCTTTTTTTCAATTGCAGCTTGTAACATTGGAACAACATCATGACCTTCAACACCATCAATATCAAAACCTTTAGTCCATCTTTGTAAAACACCCATGTTAATAGCTTCTTGTGATGCTGGATATGAAAATGTAAAACCTAATGGTAATTTTTCTTTACAACCATTTGGGAATTTTTCATCAACAAAGACTTTTAATGATTCAGCAATAAAGTCCCATAATTCTTCAGATTTAGCAGTTCTCATAGTTTCTGGTAAAGCATATTTTGAATGAGTAAATGAAAAATCAGAATTACCCTTTAATTTAACAGCAACAACTCTTAAATTTGTTCCACCTAAATCAATAGCTAAATAATCACCAGTTTCTTGACCAGTTGGATAATCTAAAACCCAACCAGGAATCATTGGAATGTTACCACCTTTTTTAGATAAACCTTTTTCCAGTTCTTCAACAAAATGAGTAGTGATTTCTTTTAATTTATCACCAGTAATTGTAAATTGTGATTCAATTTCATCATATTTTGATTTTAAATCAGCTGGAATTGCAACTGAATGCTAGATGAATTTAGATAGTATTATTTAGTTAGTTAGTAAGAATTTTGAAATATTGAAAAAAAAAAATATAATAAGGAATAACATACAGTTAGTGGTTCTGGTAAATGGACCATTTTGTTTGTATATTTAATTAGGAATTAATCTTATTAAGCTGGAAGCAAAAAGCTGTGAAGAGAGTTAAACGGGAAAAGATCAAGATAAGTATATATATAAGACCAACACTTGATATCAAATGGACAACTTTCACCCTTTATATATATGCAATTTCTCTTTTTTCATCACAACAATTTAAAATTTCTTGATCAAGATGAAGAGTTGAATTTTTTGCATTCATCACACAAAAGAGCAGAATTCAAACAATAAACTCGCAAAAACTATCAATAGCGCCGCATGGCCGCGGGCTATGCCATGCGGCGGGTTCCGCTTGGATTCTCGACGGTGATTGGCTGGCGCGCTCGGAGTAGCTGCGGGGTGGAAAAACATTAATCCGGCCAGATTCCGCCATTTTTAGCTTGAAATTTGTTTGAAATTTGTTGAAATTATTGTTTTGCGGGGGATTCTGGGAGTTTCTGGGGACTATAGCTGGGGGAGCTATAGTATAAGCTAGGGGAACTTGAAAAGTGCACTTCTGATTCAAAATGGGTACGTATAGGATATACATGGACTTCAGTTAGAAAGAACAGTCTTTTAAACGTATACGGGATTGATTTAAAAGTTTAATTGCTTGGAATAGTTAACGTACTTATAAGTTATAACTGAACTTTTTCTTCGATATCGATCCAGTGACTCGATATCGTAAGCCCAGTGACTCCAGCCAATGGCAGTCATATATACATGTATATCGGTTGAAAATCACTTTTATATATAGGCTTGTAAGTTATAATTAGTATATGTACAATGTGGATATCAACAGCTATCCGGCCTGGGTCTAAGGACTCTATACTAGGTCTAGGAGACAATTAATTAATTTGTTTCAATAAATTACTGAATGTCTTTAAAAATTACAAAAATAGTTAATTAAGTTAATCTAAGGAATAAATTGATTGAAGTTTTTTTTTTTACTTACAGAGACACAAGAGAGAGAGAGAGAGAGAACTAATAATTTTAAATAAAAGAAATTAACAAGTCTCAAAGATATTATAATTATAGATGAGTTATATATTGTGTATTCTTTATTTCCAATTATATTTTTTCTAAATTGTTTTAAAAGAGAAAAAAAGCATCAGGACTCAGGATTATTATTATTATTATTATTAAATTAAGTATTGATAAAACCAAGAGAGGAAACACATATAATCAAACTTAAACTTTGGAGTCAGTAAATAGATGAATGTATGAAAAAATTTGATAAATAACAAGTGTGGATAGTTAAATCAAGCCAGATAAAAAAAGGAATTGAATGAAATGTTTTTAAAAGTTTTTTTTTTACAACAAATGGATAAATAACATATTTCGAAAAATTGAATATCGATGTATATGTGAAGAAAAGAAAGCATATGAATATAAAAGCAATGAAATGAATGAAATGAATAAAATGAGATAAAAGTAAAAAATATTAATTAATTAATGCAAATTATAATTCATTTAATTTACATATTATTTTTTAATCTTGCAAGGGTTTCAAAAAGTTGATCTTGTTGACTTTTATCATTATTATTCTTATTATTACTGGTATTAGTATAATCCTGTGAAGGAGTTTGATGATGAGGTTGAGGTGGAGGAGGATTAATTCCAGCTGGAGAGGTTTGTAATTGATTTAAGAACCCATTTAATGCAACTTGAGCTCCAGATTGATTTGGTGATGTTTGATATAATTGCTGTTGAGGTGGGCCTGGGGTAGGTTGCTGCTGTTGAAGTAAACCCATCATTGATTTTAACGAATTTGGATCCATTCCTTGTAATGTTTGTAAAACAGCAGCTTGAGCTTGTGAATTAGAAATTTGAGGAGGAGGTGGACCTTGATTTAGAGGTGGAGGAGGTTGATTATACTGTTGAGGAGGTGGTGGACCAGGATAATTTCTATTTGAATTAGATGGAGGGTATTGATTCGAAGGTGGATATTGTTGTCCTTGTGAATAACGATTATTTGGAGGATATTGTTGTTGAGGTGGGTAACGACTATTTTGATATTGCCTTTGTTGACCATATTGCTGCTGTTGTTGTTGTGGTTGCGGTGGATAATTCTGATAAGGTGGATATTGTTGTTGTTGATCGTAACCTTGAAATTGTTGTGAATAATTATCATACTGTTGATTATTATTAGAATATTGTTGTTGTTGATTATATTGATCAAAGCTACCAGCTTCATGAACAGGATAAGGATTAGATTGATTATTATTATTATCGTTTCTCTTATTATGATAATCATTTTTATTACGTGAAAATCTATTATCACCACCAGATGGATATCTTTCTCTACCAGCACGACTATGCCCACCAGCAAACTTATTATTATTATTAGTATCTTTTTTACCATACAATAATTGGTTACCATTTTTAGGTCTGTCATATTTATCATTATTATTTGATTTGAATTTATTATTTGATTTTGATGGATAATTTGTTTCTTGAGATGCAAATTTCTTAGCCTTTGAACTTAAAATAATTTCAATTGCATCATCAATTGAAATATCATTATATTCATCAAATTTTATACCACCATCAGAAGTAGTTTCATAAGCCATAACATTTAATGAATTATCTTTTGTAATGAAAACTCCCATAATACCATTATAAGCAGCTGAAGTAATCATTTCTTGAGGAACATCATCAATTGAAACATTTGATTCTTCAGTTTCTAAAATAATACCATCTTTAGTTAATCTATTCAATAATTTAGTATTAAATTCAGTCGATGAATCAGTTGTTATAATAACTTTAACTTCAGGTGTATCATCTTTTGAAGTTTTAAGTTTTTTAATTGGTGGTGATGATTTATTATTTTTATTTTCAGGTGAATTTGATCTTTTATTATTATTTGGATGTTGTTCCATTGCTTTTTGAATTTGATGTTTTGAAACTTCCAAATGCATGAATTTATTATGTAATGGAACATTCTTTTCACCTTCAATTGCTCTTGAACAAGCTTCAGCACTTGAATATTGAACAAAACCAAAACCTTGTTTTAAACTAACTTGTTTAATTTCACCATATGGATGGAAAATTCTAAACAAATCTTCTTTATTAATTGAATTAACAGCCAAATTACCAATAAATAATCTTGAACCAATAGGATAATTATCCCATTTACCACTTTTTAATGAAACATCTTCATCACGTAAATAACTTTCATATGCATTGGATTCATCTGATGACATTGGAGATGTAATATCAGGTCTTAGACAAAATGGATTAATAGGAACTAAAATTTGGAATTGTTCATTTGGTCTCATTTTTGGTTTATTATATGAAGTTGTTGCAGAAAAATTTAATTTAACATTAACACTTGTATTATTTGATTTATTATAATCAGCAATAACTGATGATTCCTTATCTTTGGGAGATAAACTAGAAAATGTAGGACTATTAAACAAGCCACAACTAATAAAATGTTTAATTATTTCATTAAATAGAGGAACATCAACATCAGTAGTATCGGTAGAAGCGGTAGCTGTATCAACGACATCTTCTTTAATATCATCCTTTTTAGGTTCAGGCATAGTAGCTAATGGATCATAATCATCATCATCATCTTCTTCTTCATCATCTTTTTCAACTTCATCTTCTTGGGCATTAGCTTGAGCCTGTTGTTGTTGTTCTTCAGAAACTGCTTCTGATTTAAAAGAAGTTAAAAAAGTTTCTTCTTCCTTAGACATTGGAACATCTTTGGATTCATCAACAACATGACCATCATCTGAATTAACATTATTATCAGTCGGATCAACGGCATCAGAAGTACCAAAGGTATTTGGAGTAATGCTAGTGGAATCATGATCATAAGTTGGTAATTCATCAACTTCAATTGAAGATGGCGAATCTGCCATACTATCATTATTATTGTTGTTGTGTTCTTGTTTATTTTCATCAACTTCTTTATCAGCTGGAGAAAACTCCATCATTGGATCATAAGAGTCTTCTGAATTATCGTCAGAACTCATATTTGGATTGAAATTATTATGAAATGTAGAAATAAAGGAAGAATTAGGAATAAATTTCTCTTAAAAATGTTGTTCTGTTTATAATTTTGATAAAAAAAGCTTCGTGCGCGGCTCATTTTCTTCAACTTTTTCATTCGATCATAAACAGCTACCAATATTTCAAAAAAGTAGAATATATATTATTAACTATAAATATAAATGGAAGTATTTACAGGCAGGGAAAACACAAAAGGAAACATCCATGAATAATAAAAGAGATATAAAAGGAGAAGAAAAAAGCTTTTCAAATAATAAAAAATGAATAATTTAGAAATAAGCAAAATGTAATAGTAAAATAACAACAAGTCCACACTTGTCATATACATGTAATAACCATGAGCAGTTAATAATAATAATAATAATGATAATGCAGCTAAAAAAGAGAGAAACCTAGACTTAATTATAAGTTGAAATGAATGGGATAATAATGTACAACAAAAATAACAGTATGAAAGAATTAAGAATTTGAGCTAGTGGTGATATGATTTAACTGTAATTATAATGCGTGAAAAAACAAATGAAATGCAAACAAACAAATAGGATAGTTAATTATGATTAATTTTGATCTTTAATTTGTTGTAAATGTTGTTGACGTTTCATTAAAGCAGCATTAGCAATCATTCTTTCTCTAACTTCTTTTGGCATTTTTGATTCATTTGAAACAGAATTATCATGAGGACAAGGAACTAAAGAATTAGCTGAAACTAGAGTGAAAGCAATTAAAAAAGTGGTTGAAAAGATTGATCTTGAAATTCTAGTTCTGTTAACAGCTCTGATATACATTGTTGGAATAATAATTTTTCAGTGTGATTTAGATGAGCAAATAATTTGGAGCAAATTGTAAATAAATACAGATAGGAATAAATAAGCTTTATATAGGAAGGACCAGTTAATTGGAGATTGGAAGCTGGAAGATGGAATCAAACAACGAAAGCAAACCACGAGCACCAGGGATTTGAAGTTGAAAAACAAAACCCACCCACTCACAACGCTACAAAACGTAAAACTGGCAACTGGCCAATCACAGCGCTTCTGTTGGTTTTGCAAAAATTTACAAAATTTACTGCCCGTGCACGTGACTTTGCCGGCCGAGATGCGTTGCGTCGATGGGCACGTGACCACACGCCGACCGACGCACAGTGTTACCCGGCTTCTTGATCTCTGGGATTTTTTCAATATTCAACACTAACAGTAGTCAGATACTTGAATTACCTTGAATTATCTTGAAATATTACAAATAAAACTAATCCAAATAATAATGTTTCAATCAAAATCATACTTATCTCGTTCAATAAAACTTATAAATTCAATAAGGTTAAATTCAACTATAGTTGAACCTCCATTACCAAAAAAATTAGCTGTTACTCCAAATAAATTTAATTCAAAATCTTCTGCTTTTAATTTAAAAGAAGATTTACCAGAAGGTTTATATTATCATCCTGCACCATCTGCTAGAAATCCTGAAATTACTCCAAAAGCTTTCTTACCACAAAGTGATCCAAGAAAAAATTCAGAATTATATTATCCTGAAGATGATAAATTAATTAAAAAAAATATTAAATATATGCCAATTTTATCAAAAAAACCAATTAAAAGAGAATATAATTTAACTCCAAAAGAAATTCAAGAAATTCAATTAATGAGAGATCAAGGAATATCAAAAAAACAAATTAGAGAAAAATTCAATGTTTCAAATTTATTTATTGGTATTACAACAAATCCAAATCCAAAAACTATTAAAAAACAAACTGAATTTGTTAATAAAGCAGCTGATAAATGGTCAAAACAAAAGAAAGATGCTAAAATAGTGAAAGCAAAACAACAAAACCTTTGGTTAAGAAGTTCTGATTAATTTAATATATAATATTTTAAATTTTAAATACCTTGTATATAATATTAACCTGTGTCATATTGTTCATCATACTTTAATTAGATAGATAAAACCCAAAATATCATTCATTAAATAAAAAAATAAAAAAGTGAAAATGTAAAGAGTATAAACGAACGTAAATAAAAGTAAAAAAAGTAAAAGAACATAAAAGTAAAAAATCCAAAGCACTTTAAGAAAAAAAATAGAAATAGCCATTAATAACAATACCAAAATATAACACAATTAAGTAAATTTCACATAATAATAGTAATAATAAGAATAAATAAAAAAAAACGTAAAAGATTAAGCAGAAATAAAATCACCAAAATCATCATCTTCTTCTGCATTATTATCATTATCTCCAATATGAAGCACATTAACTTTTTCAATAACATCATCAGGTATTTCATCTGTACTTTGTTTAACGACAGTAACAGTTTCATCATCATCATCATCACTAGTTACTATTTCTTGAATTGAATTATTATTATTAATATCATCAAAAGTTTCTAAACCTAATCTCATTTTTTCTAATGTTAAATATTTCATTTCAAATTGTTTTAATTCATCTTCTAATATACTTCCATCATTTAGATTCATTTCCATTCCAATTGCAATTTTTAAATCATTTTCATAATCAACAAATATAATATATTTATTTGGTAAAACTTGTTCAATTGTTGTAAAATAATTATCTTTATATGGATTTATAAATTTATAAGTTGGTGAATCATTAAATGGTATTAAGACATTATAATATGTACTTGCCCAAACTTCACCAGAGAATGTTTTTAAATTAATTTTTAATTTAAAACCATCAGATAATAATCGATTTGTATCATCAATAATTGAATCGTTTATAATTTCTCTTAATTCAATTGAACCAGTTAAAATATGATTATTATCAGTTAGATCTAATTGATCTTCATTAAACTTATAAATTAAAGAATGATTATCTTTATTAGTTGGGAATTCATCACTAAATGATTTATAATTATCTCTTGTATGATAGTATTTGTAAGGATAAGGTAATTCAGGTGATAAACCTTTACCTTTAACTATTGACGCTGGGGGAGAAACCTTATAGAATTCCGCCATGTCAAATTCAGCCAGAATGGTCTCCATGGTTGGAGAATGGGGTATTCTTAGAGACATTGGTGATTAGGTATGAAAACTAGTTAAAACCAGTTAAAACCAGTTAAAACAGTGTAAAATCAAAATCACCTGTATTAATTTGACTGAGATGAGCGAAAGAGAATTTTGAATTTTGAATTTTGAACAACAACTTTAATGAACTTGTCTTTTTCCTTTCAATTCCTCTTTTCCCCTTCTTTTCATCAACAAACTACCAGCAAATATATCATGTCATTGTCTGTAAATGAGCTTAACTATATCATCTGGAGATACCTCCAGGAAGGAGGCCTAGAAGTCAGTGCATACGCTTTACAGGATGAGACCAAAGTTGATCAATTTGATGATAGATATAGTGAGAAAGTTCCTATTGGTTGTCTTGTGGATTTGGTACAAAAAGGTATATTATATTCTAAAGTTAATGAAATGTTGAAAGAAAACAAAGATCTAGCTACTCAAGATATTATAAATATGGATTTCAATCTATTCAGTGCTATTAAAGAAGAAGATAAAATTGAATTAAATGAAGAAAGAACAATTAAGACGTTCGAAGAAATTGACTCTAATAAAAACTCAGATAAAGATAAAGACAAAGATACAGATAAAGAAGAAGAAGAGAATAAATTAAAAGAACAACTTGATAATGATAAAATGGATATAGATATAAATAACAAGGATGATAATAACAAAATTGAAAATAGTAAAGAAAAAATTGAAGATGATAATTTTACAGTGGTGTTAAAAGAATATTATTCATTTCCTCCAAGTTTGGCAAATAGTTGGAACCCATCTCATCCTGATGTTTTATCTTGGGGTCAAAGAGATAGTTATGCAGGAATATGTGCTTTAATAACAAATGAGGAAACTGGAAAATTAGATACTGAATTAAAATTATTACCTCACCCTGTTACTTCAAAAGATACAATTGCAATATGTTGGTGTCCAAAAGGTCATTCATTAGTTACTGCATCTGAAAATGGTGAATTAAGAATGTGGGATGCCAATGGTACAATTAGATTTATAATGGCCCTGCATCATTCACCAGTTTTAACAATTAAATGGTCTCCAGATTCATCTCATTTATTAACTTTAGATGTTGCAAATAAAGCAATTACATGGGATTCAAATACAGGTCAACCAATACAGCATATAGATAATTCATCATCTACAACAACATCGACAACGACAACAACAATATCATCATCAAATAATGAAGTTAAATGTAATGGAACTGATGCCTGTTGGATTGATAATTCTAAATTTGTAATTCCAGGTCCAAAAAATTCTTTAATAGTTTATGAATTAGGTGATTCATCATCTTTACAACCATTAGGTAAATTAATTGGTCATATTGATTTAATTTCAACAATTGTTTATAATAAAGAATTAAAATTATTATGTTCAGCTTCAGATGATCAAACAATTAGATTATGGAAAGGAAATTCAACAAATTCATTACAAATATTAATTGGTCACACACAACCAATAACATATTTAGATTTTATAAAAATTGAAAATGATTGGTTTATTATAAGTTGTTCATTAGATGGTTCAATTAGATTATGGGATTTTATTAAAAATAAATTAATAGATCTTGAAGTAATTGAAGATGGTTTACCTATATTAACTGGAAGTTTATCACCATTAGGTAATAAATTAGCAACAGGGGATCTGCAAGGTAATATAACAATTTGGGATATAATAAATAATAATGAAGGAAATATTAGAATAAAGAGATCCAGTGAATATCAACCTGAATTTTCAATTGATAATACAAGTTCAGATTCAATGACTAATTTGATTTCAAGTATTCAATGGAATATGGATGGTTGTAAGATTGCTGTTAGTTATTCTGGATTGAAAAGTTTTGTTATTAAAATTTAATTGATTTAACATTAATTTGTTAGGTTATTTTTATTTTTCAAAAATATTCTTTTAGTATTAATTTTTTTTTTATTTGTATTTAATGCAGTTTTTTGTACATTATGTATTATTATATACTTTTATTATTTAGTTTATATTTTGATTTTTTAAAAGATAGAAGTCGTATCGGAATTCGATCTGGTGCAGTGGTGTCCTGCTGATAAGTTGATTTCTGATAAGAATAAATGTGTGGTTTTAATTTTTCTTATTTCCTTTTCGAATTTAACAACACAATTACAACAATTTTCATTAGTTTATAGAGTTCATGACACAACAGCAAAAGATAGAAATTGAAAATGAAGAACAATTCAATATCCTTTGTATAGCTTGTCGTAAAGGTGATTTAGAAATTGTGGATAACTGTTTATCTCAAGGAGTTAATGTATGTATGTTAATTGATTCAATTATATCAATTGAGTATAAATACTAACTATTGTTGAAATTGAAAAAAAAATAAAATAGCCAAATCAAATGGATCAATGGGATTATTCACCATTGATATTAGCATCTTTATGTGGACATTTAGAAATTGTTAAATTGCTATTGGAAAAAGGAGCAGTTGTAAATAGAGATAGATTTGATGGTGCTAGAGCAATTTATGGTGCATTAACTGATAAAATTAGAAATATTTTATTAAGTTATGATATTAATAAATCAGTTGATTTAAATCAACCATTTGCTTCACATTTTACAAATTTATTAAATTTTAAACAAAAATTTATAACAACAGATTTAATTTTATGTAATTTGATTAAAGTTCATGAATTTATATTGATTGTATTAATTAAAGATTGGAAATTAATCAAAAATGAAATAATGATTCAGTTTAATAATGATGAATATTATTTAATTTGGAGAATAATTATTGATTATTTATATTTAGTTCCAATTGATGAAAATTTAATTAAAAAAATTGAATTTAATGAATTTAAAAATTTATGTGAAAAATTAAATTTATTTGAATTAATTGAATTTTTGAACAATTTAAATTTAATTGATGATACAAGAGAAAAACAAAAATTAAAAAATAAATTTCAAACAAAAACAAATAATCAAACAAAATTAAAATTATCAAATTTTTTAAATTTAAATATATTACCAAAAAAAATAATTAAAAAAAATCAAAATGAAAAATTATTACCTTTAGAAAAGTTTGAATTGATTAATTCAATTAAATCTGATGTTATAATTCAAATTGACCCAGAATATAAATTTAATGATACCAATATAACTTATTACCCAACACATAGATGTATTTTATCAAGATCAGATTATTATAATACATTATTTACAACTTCAGCAAATCCAGATTTTGCATTTAATGATGAAATTTCAATTTATTATAATGATTTGAATTTATTTGATGAAGAAAAAGAAAATAGTATAATTAATTTGAATTATTTTGAATTAAAACCTGAATTAATTCCAATAATTCAATTACCAATTGATTTTGAAATTTATTCATCATCATATGAAATTATAGTTGAACAATTATTATCATTTTTATATTATGATGAAGTTGAAATTAATAATGATTCATTAGCAATTGATTTAATTTTACTTTCAGATTCATTATTAATTGATAGATTAAAAACAATTGCATCAGTTTCATTAACACAATTAGATTTAACTTCAGTTACTATTTATGATGTATTAAGAGTTGGTTGGTTAGCTAGATTACAAAGATTAGAACATCATGTTGCATATTTAATTTCAAAAGATTTAAATTTTTTTATAAATGATTTAGAATTTAAAAAAATTATAATAGAAAGTTCTAAAAGAGTTACAAATAGAGAAGATTTTGATTCTATTGAATTGATTGATGATATTAGATTTTATTTAATGAAGAAATATCATATTGATAGTAATAATGATGAAGAATTGTTAAATCCATTGTTGATTGGTAGTCATGATAATGAAAATCAAGAAGAAATTGATGAAGAATTAATTGAATATAATAAAGAATTGGAATCAATTGATAAATTATTAGAAGAATTAGGATTGAATGCCTGATCATAATATATATATTCTATACTATTTATTTACTTGTATTTTAATCGTAATTATCATAAATTTAAGGAAGGAAAGGAAAGAAAATGGAAGCAGACAGTTCGGGCTAATTAAAAGATATCGGACTAACCAAACTTGTATCTGATGGTTTATGAACTACGTAATAAATACTGCATTAATTACATATCAATAACTAATGATGATAATCTAATCAATTAAAAATCAAAAGAAAAAAAGAAAAAACTAAAAAAAGTAATAATAAGTTAAAAAAACAAAACAGCTAAAACTAGAGCCAACAAAGAAAAAGAAAAAAAAAAGATTTTAAAATTTTTAATACATAAAACAAAACTAATAAAAAAGAAAGAAAGAGAAAGTCATAAATAAAAGATAAAGAGAAAGAGAGTGGCATATTGATGTATAAATATAGTAATTGTAATAATAATAATAATAAATATTTTTTGTTTTTGATATATGATAGTTTTTTTTTTTGGTTCATGAGTAGTATTTTAGCAAAAAAACAAATAAAGAGAGGAATAACCTATAACAGGAGTGAATAATAATAACCTTAAATAATAATAATAATAAAAACCCGTATGTATCCGAATCATAAAAAAAATAAAATGTATAATTGAAATAAAATAAAAAAAAAAATGGAGTTGGAATAATAACAATAAATATAAGAAGGATAAAAAAAATCTATCTATTAGTTAAGAGTAATGAGTAAGTAGTAATTGAAATAATATAGTAAAAGTACGTGATGAGTAAGTAAGTGAATAGTTGATATAATAATCAAACTAATTCTTTAAGTTCTTTTGTGGTTGAATTGCAGAATTATATTTCTTCTTTTTTTCATAAGCATATTTGAATGATTTTGATAAACCTGAAGTTAAAATACCTTTTAATGATTGAACTAATGCAGGTTTTGAAATTGTATCTTCAATTGTTTTAACTAAATTTAAATTCAAGTTTGAATCAGTTGCCATATCATAAATAAATTGATTATTATTAATTTTAACTGAATTTGAAATATATTCCCAATCTTGAATTGGAATATTAGTTAAATCTTCAGTTTTTGATAATTGTTCTAATTCCATAAATGATAATTCATTTGATTGTTTAATTGGATTTAAATCTTTGTTGTTTAATTTACCTAAAATATTTTGAGAAATTAAATCTTTTGATAATTGATTATTTAATTTAGTTTCATATTTTGAAAATAATTTTCTTCTAAATTCTTTTGGTAAATCAACTAAAATTTGAGCTTTTTGATCTGAATCTAAATTAATATTGAAAATATATTCAGAATCAGTTTCAGTATTTGTTGAAATTAAATTTGGGAAATAATTTTGTAATAAAGGTAAATATAATTCTCTAAATTGTTTAAATTGATTATTAACAATATTTTCAATTTTATTAGGATCTTCACCTTTTACTTTTAATCTTGGATCACCAATATAGGATAAACTTGCAATTTTCATGTATAATTCAGATTCTTTAACTTGAGTTTTATTAATTAATAATAAAGATAATTTAATTGCATTTGTTAAATTATATTGATTTAATAAAGAAATATAAGGTGAGTTCCTTATAATTGAAACAGGTTTATGTAATCTACCACTAATATACATTGAATTCCAATTAGTTAAATCATCAATTAAATTATCTATTGAAGTAACACCATATTTTAATTGCAAATTATTAATATTTGAATTTTTAACTTTCATATTAACAAATGGATTAAAATAAACACCTGCACCTAATTTTTCAATATAACTAATAAAATTAGAACCGAAATGTTTAATTGAAGAATAATGATTTGGATATTGATGAATATTTAAAGAATGCCAATGATCAGGATATGAAACAGCAAAAATCATATCCATTTGACTATTTGAAGTATCAATTTTTGAACCTTGATTAAAAATTTTTGAACCATAACCAAATGAATATCTAATAGGAGCATTGAATTCCCATAAGATTTGTTTTAATAAATGATCCATTTTTGGATTTGTTTTTATAATTTGATTTGAACCGAATTTATAAGGTAATTGATTTGCATTTTTTAAATCTTTAATTGATCTTAAATAATAATTAAAATTAACTGGAGTTGATTTTAATTTTAATAATTTTTCATCTAATAAAGTAAATTTATCCTTTTCTTGTAAATTTGATTGTTCTTGTCTCTTTAAAAAAGAACCATTTTGATAGATAAAATGTCTTTGAGGTTTATTTGATCTAAATAATTTATCCAGTAATATTTGATCATCAAAATTGGAATCAAAAGTTTTTGAATTATTTGAATTTGAATTATTTGAATTAAATCTAATGAATTTAATTGAGGAAGGCAATAATGACCTTTTAATTGAATGATGGGATTGTAACATATTGTAAAAGAATGACTGGTATTTGTATTTGATGGCAAAGAAAGGAAACAGTCCAAAGAAAAAGACTCCAAACGTATCAAGTGATTCTGTTGGCTTTTTATAAGGGCAAATTAAAGTGAGCTGACGTCAGCGCGTACGTAAGCAGACGGCCAGCCATTTCTCGGGGTCTAGACTCTATGACGTAGCAGCATAACTCGCGTGCACAGACCGCCAGATGGTCCACGCGACTTATGCGCCAACGCGCTCGCTTACGTAAATACTTTGTAACAAATCGAAAACAAAAACATAAACAACTAAACAATTAACAATTGATCAACTTTTCTTGAAAACTACTTTATTTCATTCCATTCTCTATACTTCTGACCTAATAAGACTTTACTACCAAACATTTTAAACAATTTATCATGTCAGCTTATAGGCAATCGGCACCTTCAAGAAGAAAATATTCTTATACCCCTTCAAATAATAATAACAATGATATATTAACTTCAGTTGATCCAAATATTCAAAATTCACATAAAAGAAAAAGATTATCTTTGTTACCTTCAAATTTTAATATAGGTGCCCCTAGATTAACTAATCAACCTGTTAGAAGACAATCTTCTTTTGGTATGAATATGATAAATAATACACCACGTTTATCGATTCAAGATTCTGTTCAACGATCATCTATTCAAAGAAATTCTCATATACCAATTAATTATAATAGAAAATCAACATTACTAAGTTCTCAAGCAACTATTCAACAAGTTGGTTCAAATAATAATAATAATAATAGACAATATGATAATTCAATGATTATGACTCAAACTCCTTTACGTAGTTCAAATAATAATTATTCAAATTCAAGAGATTCAAGACCACTAAGAGATAGAAATTTTCAATTAACAATGCAAACAGCTTTATTTGATTTTTTATCTGTTAATAAATTTGATATTGAAATGAAACATCAATTATCTTCAAAAACTTTAAAGAATCCAACTCAAAAAGATTTTACTCAAGTTTTTATATTTTTATATCATCAGATTGATCCTGGTTATAGATTTGAAAAATCAATGGAACATGAAGTTTTTTCAATTTTAAAATTCTTAGAATATCCTTATCTTGATTCAATTAATAAATCTCAAATTTGTGCAGCTGGCGGTCTTAATTGGCCAGTCTTTTTAGGTATGTTATATTGGTTATTAAAATTAGTTAAAGCATCTTTAGGTTTAGATTCAATCAATTTAGATACTTTTCAAGATCAACAACAATCTCAACATCATCATCAACAGAATAATTCAATGCTTGTTGATGAAACAATGAATGATTCAATAGTTGTGAAAGAACAAAATTTAGTTGATAAAATTTTTACAAAATATGTTTTAAGTTCTTATAAAGATTATATGTCAAATGGTAGTAATAGATTTGATAAACAATTTCATGAAATGGAAAGACAATATCAAGATTACATTGAAGAAGTTAATCATAAATCAAATACTTTAAATGAAGAAACTTTACGTTTAGAAACTTCTGTTCAAGAACTGTTAAATAAAAAGAATCATTTACGTAATCAAATTGAAGCAACTCAAGCTTTAGAAACTGATGTTTCAAACTTTAAATATTATATTGATATTCAAAATCAAAGAAAACAAAAATGGCCAATAATATTAGAAAAAATTAGAAACGATATAACTGAAACAAAAGAAAAAATCAAATTATTAGAAGATGAAAAAAATCAAATTTTAAATGATTTAAATAAATCAAATTATAGTATAAAAGATCTAGAGAAAATGCATAAAGAAAAAACTGAAGTTACATCATTATTGAATACTGTTTTTGAAAAACAAGATGAAATTAAAATTATAATTAATGATAGATATGAAATCCTAAAACAAATGTTCTCAGATTTACAAAAATTAGTTAATAACTATAATAATTCAATGTATAATATTTTAAGTTCTTTAAATTTCATTACCGATAATTCTTTACCTCAATTAACAATTACAAATTTTAATGATGATATAATTAATGATGATAATAAATTAGGTTTAAGTCCAGATCAATTAATTCCTCAATTAAAAGATTTGAAAATCAAATTTAATTTGAATGAATTAAAAAATACTATAGCAAACAAACATGAAGAAAATCAAGAATTAATAATGAAAAGTCAAGAGACGTTAGATGATTTAAATCTGCAAGTTTTAACAGAAAAAGATGAACTTGAATCATTAGAAGATGAATTAAATAAATCAAGAACTGATTTTATTAATAACAATGAATATTATACTACTGAAATTTCAACAAAACAATTAAAAATTGAAGAAGTTAATAAAGAAATTAGAATGTTAACATTTAAAATGGACGAAAGACGTAAAAAAGTTAAAAATGATTATGAATTTACTCAAAAACAAATTAAGAAATTCGCTTCTGATTTAAATCAACAAAGAGAAGATTTGATTATTCAAATTAGTGAATGTATGGACTATGTTGTTACTTTTAAAACTGATATAATGAATGATTTAGAAAATATGAATGCAAATCTAGTTGATGAATATACTGAACAATGTGAAAGATTACAAATTAAATTTGCATAATTATTCAATTTCCCTTCCTTTATCCTTTATTTATTTCTTTATTTTTTTGTATTTTATTATAGCTTTTAGAGATTAAGCTTTCTTTTGTATATTTCTCCTTATATTTGATTTCTGTTATTTTACTTTATTTTGATTCCCTTATGTTTGTTTATTTCTTCCCCCTCTCTCTCTATCTTTAGATTTTTTGACCCTTCTTTAATATATTATCTTTTTATTACTATTATCTTATTCAAATATGTATCATATTGCGATAATTTATATAAAACATTTTACTATTTTAGTCTAAATTAAAAAATATATTTATTAACAGAAAAAAAACAAAAAAAAAAGACAAAAAAAAAAAAAACGAATAAACCCAAAAAATTAAAATTATCTCCATAATGTAAACTTATTTTTTATTTTTTTTACCTTTATAATAATTCTTTTGAAGAAATGGATGATGAGTTACAGCTAATTCTTTATTTTTATTTTTTGAATGTTCAACATAAGCCATATCTTCACCACCAGCTAAACCAGATAAATTACCTGAAGTTTTATTAGCTCTTGAATTTGATGTTTTTAATCTTTTTGAAATACCATGTCCAACTAGATTATCTGCATCTTCACCAACTTCAATACCAGCTAATTCTTCATTTTTCAATAAAACTTCTTGTAATAATTCACGACGTTCTTTTGGTGATGAATAAGCTAAATCTGGTAAATTTTCCATTCCATGTAAATGTGTAATAATTTTAAATGCATAACCTTGATCAACTAAAAATGCTTGTCTTTTTGTTGAATAATACATCTCTTGTGTATCTTTTGAAACTAAACTATAGAAAAATGCATTGAAACCTTCATCATTTCTTCTTTTTGCTCTTAAAATTCTACCTAATCTTTGTGCTTCTTGTCTTCTTGAACCATAATGTGATGAAATTTGAATTAAACATGTTGCTTCAGGTAAATCAATTGATGTATCACCAACTTTTGATAAGAAAATTGTATTAATTTGATCATTATATTGAAAATTTTGTAAAATATTCATACGTTCACTTTGTGGTGTTGCACCGAAAATAAATGGTTTACCTAATTTAAGTGCATATTCTTGTAATGCATAAACATTATCTGAAAAGACAATAATTTTATCACCTCTTGATTCATGAAAATGAATTAAAAATTGACATGCTTGAAATTTAGTTGGATTCATAATATATAATAACATTCTTTTTCTAGCTGATTCTCTTAAATATTCTTGATAAAATTCAGATGTCATTGGACACCAAACTTCTGCACATTGAACATTTGCAATATGCCCTTTTTGTGATAATTCCATCCAATTTGCTTCGTATAACTTTGGTCCAATAAGGAAATTTAAATCTGAAATTTTTTCATCTTCTCTAACCAATGTTGCAGTTAAACCCAACTTTGCATGTGCTTTAATTGTTGTAACAACTCTTCTAAACATTGCAGCTGGCACAACATGAACTTCATCTAAAATAATAAAACCCCATTCTCTACCAGTTAAAAAATCCATAACTTTTTGTGAATCATGTGATCTATTACGTGTATTTGCAACCATTGAATAAGTTGAAACAACTAAACCTGAATCTGTTGTAAACATTTCTTTATTTTCAGATGTAAAAACTGCAACTCTTTCAGGTTGAATTGTACACCATTGTAAAAATTGCTGTCTCCATTGCATAACAGAAACAGATGAAGTACATAACACAATTGTAGATTTTTTAACTGTACATGCAGCTGTAATACCAACTAAAGTCTTACCAGCACCACAAGGTAAAACAATAATCCCTGATCTAGCACGACCATTACCAAACATTTTACTTAATGATTTTTCTTGATATGGTCTAATTTGTGTTGAAGGTTTCAAATCAATTTCTAATTGAGGGTTTCTATTATCATTTCTGAAATCATATTCTTCTAACATTGGATAATCAATATCTAAACATCTTTTCTTAACAGTTTCAACTGAAGTTGATGAAATTTCAAATGAATGAACAGTATCTATATCATCATCTTCATTACCATCGGCTTCACCAATAACATTTGCAAATTGATCTTCAACATCTTCATCATCACCACCTTCAATTGGTTTCATTATATCAACTTTTTTATTATTTGCTGTTGATGAGTTATTTTTCTTTGTACCTGGTATAACTAAATCCCCTTTAGTTGGAGCTTTTGTATGAACTAAACCATCACTTGTTGTAACGGTTGTTTCACTACTTTGAATTCTTAATTTACCAATAACCTCATCTTGTAATAACTTTTGTAGAATATCAGCTTGAGATGATTCAACAAAATATCTATTATGTTTTAAAACTAATTTAACTTTACCATATGAAACAGTAGCTTGTTCAATAAATTGAACAATCGAAGGAGCAACTGGAACTTTAGATAATCTATTTAGAACAGATATAATATCAGCAGTTTGTAAACCAACAGAGACTGCTGCATATAAAGAATGCATTGTAATTGTATATTCATGAATAAAATTTGGTCTACTAACAGGTTCAGCAATTGTAACTAAAAAATCTTGTGCTTGTTCTGATAATGGGGAAAAACTTTCCAAATAAATTTTACCATCAGAAGGACTTATCCAAATAGGTCTTGAAGCATGATCAGGTTTTAATTTTAAATAAGAAAAATCAGCAGTTCCAAAAATATTTGAAACTGAATCAGGTATAAAATCTGATGGTCTATCTAATGAAACCTTTATAAGTTCTTTATCATCAAATACTATATCTTCATTTGTATCTTTGATTTTCTTTATTGACTCTTCTGTTTTTTTAGTTACTTTTCTAACTGGTTTCCTCTTCGTAAGTTGAAAATCTGATTCATTACCACTTGATGATGAATCATCTTCATCTGATAAGTTGTAATCGGCTGCATTTCCATTTGCTAAAGCTGCATAATCAATTTGACCTCTACGTGACATGGATATGTTGATTTAACAGATGAATGAACTTATGGATGGATCTAGTCGAAGTTCAGTAGGATAAAAAGCTCCTTTCGCCTTTAAAGCTTTAAGTCACTTACAAATCAAAAATAAAATAAAGTAGGGAGGAGTGCGAGACTCAATTTAACTATCCCTCTTTCACTTAATTAGATGAAAAAAATACAAAATTGCATGATTAAGGAAAAATATATGGAGGAAGTAAAGTATGTAAGTATGTAAGTATTATTGTCGTTCAATTAGTAAATTTATAACTACCACTAGCCATTGTTATAGAACCACCTCTGTATGAACCTCTTTTCATTTTATTCTTGTTTTTGGTGAAATCTTTACCTCTGACTTGCATCAGTTTATCATTAGCCATTTCACCCCAAGTACCAGCAGCACCTTTATATGTATTATCTGTCAAAGCACCATGTTCAAAACTAATTTTAGATCTATCTATTCTTGAAAAGTGTTTTCTTTGACCTGGTTGTAAAACATCTTCACCAGCTGGAATTGGACTGCCTCTATTAGATGCAGTTCTTGATGAACTGGTTTCTTCTTCTTCTGATGATGATTCTTTTTCTAATTTTGGCTTTTTAGATGGTGAATCTTCCTTTGTTTCTGTTATTTTTCTTTTCTTATTTGAACTTTCTTCATCTTCACTTTCTGAATCTGAATCTGAACTGTCTGAATCTGAGCTATCTGAACTTTCGTCATCTGAAGATGAGTCTGAATCCGAACTATCTGAACTTTCATCGTCTGAAGATGAATCACTATCTGAATCACTATCTGAATCACTGTCTGAGTCACTATCTGAGTCACTATCTGAATCACTAGAGGATTCTGAATCACTGTCTGAATCACTATCACTATCACTGTCACTGTCACTGTCACTGTCTGAAGTTTCTTCTTTCTTAACTTCTTTATTTATTTCAACCTTCTTTTCATCATCCGAATCACTTGAATCGGAATCAGAGTCAGAGTCAGAATCACTTGAATCACTTGAATCACTTGAATCACTTGAATCAGAATCACTGGAGTCAGAATCAGAGTCAGAATCTGAATCACTTGAACTAGAATCAGAATCAGAATCGGAATCACTATCAGAAGAATCTGATTCTTCTTCTGTTTTAGTTGAAACAAAATCTTTTTCGATTTGCTTGAATGAAGGACTTTTATTTAACACATCTTCTAAAGATTGATCAATTGGTTTGATGGATAATTTTTTAGATTTTAATTCTGAAGTTAATGAAGAAACGGTTGATTTAAAACCATTTTTATTTAAATAATCTTTAACTAAAGATAATGTAAGTTCTTTTGAATCAGACATTGTATGATAATTATCCGTTTAGAAAGACGATAACGTTAAGTTGAAATAAATGTAAAAAAAAAGGAAATATTTAAAGGTCTTTTGATAAAGAATTTAAAAAAAAAAAAAATAAAAAAAAAATTCAATTTTTTTTTGTGGTTCCCGCACGACTTCAACCTTTTTCTTGAAAAAAAATAGGATTTTATTTTGCTTTTTTAATTATAAAGAAATGGAACTCGATTCAGAATCATTATAAGTTAGTATAATGTAAATTAAAAATTTATGATGATTGATTTATTATTGGTTCTTGGATAAAATGAGAGTATGACGAAATATAGACATTTTAATCTATTTAATGATTTGATGAATTTAAAAATCTTTTTTTTCTATACTTTTGAGTCTTGAAATGTTTCAAGTCACTCATTACGATATGGTTTTATTTAAGAATCATTTTGAAGCTTATATATTAATTCAAATACATGTAATCTGATATATCCATGATGAAGAGTTCTCCATACAAAAGGGAATCTCAATTTGAGTATTGCACTATCGCCGCAACGGATTTTTTTTTTATTTTTTTTATTTTTTTTAATATAATTTTTCATTAATTGGTTTTTAGTTTTATTTTTTGTACATAATTCAATACCATAAATTGATTTCATCATATAGCCATTATCAGATAAATAAAAATGGGTAAAGCTAAGAAAACAAGAAAGTTTGCACAAACTAAACGTATGATTGCAAAAAAAGATCCACGTAAGAAAGAAAATCAAGAAAAACCTCAAAAACAACAACAAGATAAAGAATTAGTTAAAGCAGTTCCACAAGTTTCATCAGCATTATTTTTTCAATTTAATGAATCTATTAGACCACCATATCAAATATTGATAGATACAAATTTCTTTAATTTTAGTATACAGAAAAAAATTGATATAGTTAGAGGTATGATGGATTGTCTTTATGCTAAATGTGTTCCAATGGTTACAGATTGTGTTTTAGCAGAATTAGAAAAATTAGGATCCAAATATAGAATTGCATTAACCTTAGCTAAGGATCCAAGAATAAAAAGACTAACGTGTAGTCATAAAGGTACATATGCTGATGACTGTTTAGTTAGTAGAGTTATACAACATAAATGTTATATTGTTGCTACAAATGATGCTGATCTAAAAAGAAGAATAAGAAAAGTTCCAGGTGTTCCTATTATGAGTGTTGGAGCCCATTCTTATGTTATTGAAAGACTTCCGGATGCTTTATAAACAAGGTTTTTCAATATTCAAAAATGGGTTATTATTATCTAATTATTTCCATTGATTTTTTTTCCATCTCCACTTTTTCATTATCTATAGCATTGTACAATAATTTATTAAATGATTTGAAATAAAGGAAAATAAGTGTAGATTTGGTAATTTAGAAAACATGAGTGAGTTAATGGGTGATGAAAGTACTAAAAGTATGAATTTTATAATTCACCCTATACCCACAAATCTATTTCAACTTCTCTAGTTATAAAGTAATCTATATGATGTTTGGTTGGCAAATACATCTAGCAGATTAGCTACCATTGAAGTCATTACGTACGTACTTTCAACGTAGTACTTCCCCTAACTGTTACTAACTTAGTAAACTTACTGCGCGAGATTCAATCAAAGGAATTTAAAACACACAGTTTAGTTTATCTCAAAAGGCAAAGCCAGGCTTTCATCTTCATTGCAACTGCTTCCACCTTTACAGTATTACAACTCAGTTCAATTTAATTTATTTACAATGGATGATAATATAGCTCAAATGGTAGACATGGGTATTCCACCCGCCGAGGCAAAAGCAGCTTTAGAGAAATCAAAAAATAACCTAAATGTAGCCCTTAACTATATTTATGGTGGAAATGATGTTGAAATTGATGATGACATTCAAGAAATACCAAATCCTAACTATCCTGATAACAATTTAGCTTTAACTACTTATGGTCCTACTAACAAGGGTAACTATAATAGTGATCTAGATAACTATGGCAATAAGACAGCAGAAATCAAGCTTGATGATGACCTAAGATCAAAGTTTTCAAGTTATGGTATTCTCCCTTATTCTAAACAACAAGACGAACAGCAGCAGCAACAGCAACAACAACAACAACAACAACAAGAACAACAGAATAATTCTAATTACAACTATGATTACAATTATAACTATTCAATTGGAGATGGATATAATTACGGTGATATGGATACTGATGTTTCACCTGCAAGATCTTCATATAATATTTATGATGATATTAAAAGAACTATGATAATAAGTGGTCAACCAAAAATTCTTTTTCCTGATAAATCTGGAATGTTAGAAGGCTATTTTGCCCCATTGCTTATGATTTTATCAAATGTTAATCAATTTAGAAATTTAGTTTTAAAATCTTCAATTGATTTAGATTATGGATATGCTCCACATTGGTGGAAGAAAGAAAAATGTTTAAATGATAGTACAGTTGAATTGGAAATCCAAAGATATCTAGCATTTTTATCAGATGATAGTAGAAGAAGTTTTGCATCAATTAGAAATTTAACTGATGCTACACAAAAATTAATTAACGAAGAATATGAAAGCACATCGGAATTTTTAGGTTTCATTTTGACTTCTCTAGTTACACTATTTGGAATTGGCGATTTACATGATCCTATAAATACGTTATTAGTTTCAAGATATATGAATCCAGGGTCTGATATTGAAGATGGTTATAAATGTTTTCCAATTGAACCATCTACTGTTGATAAGGATATTTACAGAACTATGCATTCTTCAATCTGGGAAAAAGATCTCCAAGCATTAGGCACTAGAAGTTTTACAACAGTTAGTGATATAGTTACAATTTGTTTTGATGGGACTGGAGAATCTTTTTCAGATGGTTTCAAATTATCTGAAAAAGTTTATTTTCAAATTTATACAAAAGAATATGATTACCTTGTTGTTGAGAAAAAAAATGAGTTAGAAAAAATTAAAGAAGAAATTTCTAAATTAAGTACAGAAACAATGAGTTTAAGATCATTTAAAGGTAAAAATATAACAAATGTATTGGATGGTACATTAGATTATTTATCACAAGTTAATGATGAATCAGGAAAAATGAATAATGCATATGAAGAAATTTTATTAGTTAAAGAGCGTATAGCTGATTTAAAAAATGATAATACAAATAGAATGTTAGAATTAAATCAAAAAAGAACTAAATTCGATTTATATGATATTGATTTTATTCTAGGTGATAAAAAATCAGAATTAGATCCAAGTTTATTAATTGGTGTTATAGTTAATGAATCTAATTTCTTTTATTTGGAGAAAAAAACTAATTTATGGTATTTTTTTGAATACCAATTAGACAATTCAAAAGATTTTTCAGTTACTGGAATTGAATTTAGTGAAATTCAAGATAAAATTTATAATTACTTTAAATACTCATTTGATTATGGGTTATCACTAATTTATGTTAAAGAATCATTATTTAGAGATACCGAACTAGACCCACTTAATGAAAAATTACAAGAATTTATAAAAAAAGATAATGAACAATTAGAAAATGAATATGCATTAGTTCAATCTGATTCTGAAACTGGATCATTATCACCAGATTCTATTTCAGAAACTGAATCTAGAGTTGAAGATGAAACTGAAGAAAAAGAAATAGTAAACGATGAAGAAAAATTAGTTTCAGATAATGAAGAAGGTAAAGTTAGATTAGATACTACTGATAATGAAGATGAGAAAGCAGAAGAAGAAGGTAAAATTAGATTAGCAGAAGAAGACAAGATCAGATTAGAAGAAGATAAATCAGAGAAACATCCACATTTGAAATCCAATAACCCATTTCTATAATTGTTTGTAATACTTTGTATAGTTGTTTTTAAATAAAGTACATGTATCCCTCTTTCAGCATAACTCGCACGCACGCTTTTCGCCTGCCGCGCCACTTATGCGCTTTGAGCAGCCGCAACACATCCGTGCACCGCCACAGACCCATTTTGAAAAATTTGAATTAAAGATCAGGTCAATTATAACCATTGACCAACTTGACTTGTCTTTCCTTGTTAATAACGTCAAAGGTTGTTTAAGATGTCAGCTCGTTTTTTTGCTACCACTTTCCGTGCTTTGAACAGAACAGCTGGTATGTATTTGTTTTCTAATCCAATTCATGTTCTCTGTTGGAGGTAGCCATATACCCCATTATGAATTGTACTTTTAAATTTAAAATTAAATTTAAATACTTATACTAACTTTATTATTCAAAAAAAATTATATAGCTGTTACTGTTCCAAAAATTACACAAAAATCTTTTGTTAGATTTGCTACTACTTTTGATAGATCCAAACCTCATGTTAATATTGGTACCATTGGTCATGTTGATCATGGTAAAACTACTTTAACTGCTGCTATCACCAAAGTTTTATCTGAAGCGGGTGGTGCTGATTTCTTAGATTATTCTTCCATTGATAAAGCTCCCGAAGAAAGAGCTAGAGGTATTACTATTTCTACTGCTCATGTTGAATACGAAACTGCTAACAGACATTATTCTCATGTTGATTGTCCAGGGCATCAAGATTATATTAAAAATATGATTACTGGTGCTGCTCAAATGGATGGTGCTATTATTGTTGTTGCTGCTACTGATGGTCAAATGCCTCAAACTAGAGAACATTTATTATTAGCTAGACAAGTTGGTGTTCAAAAATTAGTTGTTTTCGTTAACAAAGTTGATACTATTGATGATCCAGAAATGTTAGAATTAGTTGAAATGGAAATGAGAGAATTATTAGCTTCTTACGGTTTTGATGGTGATGAAACACCAGTTATTATGGGTTCTGCTTTATGTGCTTTAGAAGGTAAACAACCAGAAATTGGTAAAGAAGCCATTTTAAAATTAATGCAAGCTGTCGATGATTATATTCCAACTCCAGTTAGAGATTTAGAACAACCATTCTTATTACCAATTGATGAAGTTTTCTCTATTTCAGGTAGAGGTACCGTTGTTTCAGGTACTGCTGAAAGAGGTACTTTAAAGAAAGGTGAAGAAGTTGAAATTGTTGGTGGTAAAGATGGTGCAATTAAGACTACCGTTACTGGTATTGAAATGTATCACAAAGATTTAGAACAAGCTCAAGGTGGTGATACTCCAGGTATTTTATTAAGAGGTATCAAAAGAGAACAAATTAAAAGAGGTATGATTGTTGCTAAACCAGGTTCAGTTAAAGCTTATCCAAAATTCTTAGCTTCAATTTATATTTTAACTAAAGAAGAAGGTGGTAGACATACTCCATTCTCTGAAAATTATAGACCACAAATGTATATTAGAACAACTAATATGAATGTTGTCTTAAAATTCCCAGAAACTGAAGAAGATCATTCTAAACAAATTGTCCCAGGTGATAATGTTGAAATGGTTTGTGAATTATTATATCCAGTTGTCTTAGAAGTTGGTCAAAGATTCAACTTAAGAGAATCAGGTAAAACTGTTGGTACTGGTATGATTACTAGAGTCTATGAAAAATAAACCTGTTCATAATATGGCTCCTGTTTATTGTTTGAGATGAATTGTTTGTTTTAAATCTTATGTTACATATATATTCTTATTCTTATTGTTTACTTTCTTTTGCAATTATATCGTGTTTATGTTTCTTTTGTATATATTTTCATTACACGATCAATATGAAATAAATAAATAAATAAAAAAATTAATAAAGTGTATAAATAAAAAATAAGTAGTAAGTAGAAAAGAATATGAAATGTATAATAATTTAAAAAGGTAAACGTGATTGATTCTTATCATTTGAATTTGTTTTTTTGCTAGTCTTTTTATTTTTTTTCATTATAGATGATGGATTTTTTAATCTTTGATCTAATAATCTTTCACCATAACTTTTTTCGTGAATTTCATTATATTTAGAATCTAATTCTAAAGCAAGATGAAAATCATTATGTTCAACTTGATCAGTAATTGGTATTGTTTTATTACATTTTGAACAAATGTATTGATCATTAGAAATAATTAACTCATCATCATTTGATTCTGATTTCTTTGAATTATTTAAGGATGATATAATGTCTGTATTTGATGTTTCTGTTACAATTTCTGGAATTGGTGAATTAGAACCAGATTTAATTTCAATTTCATCAGATTTTAATTTCTTCATATTATTTAAAGATGATAAAATATCATTTTTTCTCTTATTAGGAATAATAGATTTAATAGATTTTTCATCTTTTCTTGATTGATAAATACTATTACCATCATCCTCAATCTCAACAAGTGTATTATTATTATTATTTATACCTTTTTTTCTTTTGGCTAATTGGTCAATTGAATTATAACCACTAGAATTTTTAAAAGCAGATAAAGTTAAAGAAGTATTAGTAGCAGGATACATTTTATTGCCATTCCAAGAATCTTCTAATTGTTTTAATAATACATCAGTTGAAATATTAATTAATTTTTTTCTTAATTCTTCTAAATCTTTAATTGGATTAATTGTGCATTGTTTAGTATGTCTTTCTAAACCATTATTAAAACCAAGAGTTACTTTAGTTGGCCGCATTACAGAATTATTTTCTTCATCTAAATCTTGTAATCTTAAAATTAAATCACCAATGAATACATTAAACCAAGGTATTAAATCTTTTGAACTTGAAACAGCTTTACCTCTAAAATTTTTATTTGAACCCATTGATTTTAAATCAATTTTAGATTCTAATGGATCAAATAATTCACCTCTAACCAGATTAAATAATTTTTCAGCTAATTGTCTATCATCTGAAAATAAAATTGATAATTCAGATAATGTATAATTATCTCTAATATAACCGATTTCATCATTATTATTTTGAGATAAGGATGGTAGATCTAATTTAGATTTAATATACTCACCAGTTTTACCACCCATTGACCAAAAATCATTTAATTTAAAATTTTTTAAAAAAGTTGAAATTGAACTATTTCTAATTATTGTTTGATTATTTGGTTTTTTAAATCCACTTGCTAACTTAGCTAAAGTTTTAACTCTACCAACACCTGCAGAAGTTGTATAACCTAATTCATCCACAATTTTTTGTCTGATATCAGAAGCTAAATTAGAACCAATTAAAGTACATAAATCATCCCAATCATTGATTGAATTATTATCGTTTGAATTACTATTAGGTATAACAACACCTTTCCATTGTAAAGTATTTAATGAATCTGAAATCATTTGATTAGTTAAGGTAGGTAACCTATCATCAATTGATTTAAATTTCAGATCATCTAATAAATTTGGAAATGAAGTTAGAATGAATTTAAATATTAATCTACCAAAATCCATAAAAGATTCATCAACACTTGCTTTTTCAACATGATCACAAAATGAATTAAATAATCTCATCATCTTTCTACTTGCTCTTCTATAAGGATCTAAAGAAACCTTATGATCAATAGGAGAAGGTAAATAATCTCTATATTTCCAAGTTGAATCACCTTTTTTAAACACAGCAGTATGAGCAACAATTAAATTTGGACATTTCAGTTTAGCACTTTGGAGAGTATCCATTCTACCAATTCCATAATCTCTAGCAGCATAAGAAACAGCAATTAACGACTGCCATTGGACACAAACAACAGGATCCTTATCAGTCAATCCCAATCTAATCTGTTCATACTGAGCAAAGAAAGCATTAACGTCTACATGGCAAATGACCGCCAGAGGAGACTTGTAGGCCTTCTTGATATCATTCAAATCCAGCAAGTCTCTGTAAGTGTAATCCGACCGACTCTTCTCTGTTACCACCACAGACATCCCATAACACCCATAACACTGTGAGTCTGTGACTGACAAAAGACCTTGCTGACTGCCATTTCTCCCGCCGGTTCACAAACTGCGTTTTCTGAACTTTTCTCGCTCTATAAAAAGTTTTTTTTTTTCGTTTTGGTCAGTGGTCAGTGGTTGTTTCTCTTGGATTTGTTGATTTGTTATCGATACATTGGTGTATTTCAAGGTTGAAATCATCAGAGTATCACTATTATTACTATTGGTATGTTTTCTTTCTATCTTACTTCTTACCCTTTCAATCACGTTGTTTCTATGATGACAAAGTTGTCGCCCCAAACGGATTTTATAATGACCGATTCGATTTCTAAGCCAAACACTGAAAATTCTGATTTGTTTATAACATGATTGATATTATAATTATATTTATCTTTTAGATTGAATACTAACAATTAGTTTATTTCTTTAGTTGATAATATTTAACTTTTAAATTAATGATTTATGTCATAGATATATGTTTCTAATGATGTGTTTAGCTAGGGTAAAACCTGGTTATTCCATGCTAATCATGAACTCAGTTGATATTTCTTCTGGATATGATTAAAACTTCTATTTTCCTGAAGATTCATACTTATTTCATGATTGTTTTAATTTAATTTAATATAATTTAATTTGTAGTTTTAATTTAATTTATTTATAATTTATTCTAGTGATACGATTCTACTCTAACAGAAATCAGAAGACACTTTGGTTCTTTCTGTAGATATGATAACCATATCAATTAATCTCTTAATTTGAACTGAAATAACTTCAAATGTAACTGAAATTCCACTACAACAAATTTTCACTATTTTCACTATTTTCACCATTTTTCAGCAATCAATCGCTTTCTTTATATTTAAAACACGTAAACATTGAAAAGTTTGAACACATCTCATCTTATCTTTCTTTTCTTTAAAATCAACAACAACAATATCATAATATGGATGGAGAAAATTATTTTGATTTCTTCTTACCACTACCTTATAGAGTAGTATTACTGATTAATTTTGGTATATTTTTATGGTACATTAATTTAAAAACTTGTTATAATTATAATATTGAATTTTTAGTTGTTTTAAAATTAAATTCAAATGAAATAAATTCAATTAAATTATTAAAAAATTTTAAATTAGTTTTAATTAAAATTTCATTTATAAATTTTTTAAATTATTTAATTTATTTAATTTTAATTTCAAATGAATTTAATTTTAAATTAATTAATTATTTACCAATTTTATCAATATTTATTTCATTTTATTTATTATTTACAAATCCAAATGATGAAGATGATAGAACAATTGAAATGAAAAGATTCTCATCAACTGCAAAAAGAATATTAAGAGGTAAAATTGATATTAATTTAAGAAATAATGATATTTTATTAGCTGATACATTTACATCATATAATAAAGTTTTAATTGATTTTTTAATTTATACAACTGCATTATTATTAGGTTATCAAACTTTACCAAATAATTTATCAAATGAAATTTCAAAAGATCATTTAAAGATTTATAATTTAGATATAATTTTATCATCATTACCATCATTGATTAGATTTAATCAATGTTTAATTGAATATAATCAAAGTAGAAGAAGAAATAAACAACATTTATTTAATGCAATTAAATATTCAACATCATTTATACCAGTTTTAGCAAATGTATTATATAGATCAGGTTATTTAAATTCATTATTTTTATGGTATCTTGGTTCATTTATTAATTCAATTTATTCATTTTTTTGGGATGTTAATTTTGATTGGAATTTTATTTTATTTAATAATTTTTTAAATGGTAAAATTTTAAATTTAAATATTAGAAATAAATTAATTTATAATAAATCAATATATTATATTGCTATATTAATTGATTTTAATTTAAGATTTATTTGGATTTATAGATTAATTTATCCTGATTTATTATCAATTGAAAATAATAGTTATTTTTCATTTATTGCAAGTTCATTATATTTTAATGAATTTGGTAATTTTATTTTAGAAATTTTAGAAATTTTAAGAAGATGGATTTGGGTTTTTCTTAAAATCGAAACTGAATATATTAAATCAATTAATGATACTAATAATGATATTGAACTGCAAAATATTCAACAACAACAACAACAACAATAATAATCCCAATCAATTAATTAATAGATTTTTTTTTATCTTTTGTTTTTTGCTTACTGTATATCAAACATCTTTTATTTTTCTTTCACATCTTTCATTTTCATATTAATTTTCTACATACGTTACATACATTATATATTAGAACTTCCTATGTAATAATAATAATAATAAATATAAATAATTAAAAAACTACTTTCTTCTTTTAGATGAACCATTTCTATCTCTTTTTGAAGAACCACCATCTCTTTTTGAAGAATTGTCTCTTTTTGCCTTTGCTTTAAAATTATTTAATTTTCTTTCAGTTTTACTCAAATATCTAAATTTCTTCTTTTTAACTTTAACTGGTTTATCACTCTTTCCAATTAATTCAGCATATTTTTTAGCTTTACTAATTGAACTTTTTAAAACTTCTTCAGATTTATTTAAATCAACATTATTTAATTTAGCAATTTCATTTAAATCTAATGCATTTGGATTATCTAAACTTTCTATGGTAACTTCTGATTTACCTTGAATTATATTATTTTCTAATTCATCATTAATTTGATATATTTGTTTAACTTTTAGTATTCCATTTTTCTTTTTTTCAGTATTATCATCATCATCAGAGAATCCATTCCAATCATCATCATCATCATCAGATTTATTTGTATCAGTAACACTTGATTCATCATCATCATTATCATCATCATCGTTATCATCACTAGAATCATTATCAATTTTAAAATTATTTAATTCACTTAATCTTTTTTGTATAGTTAATTTTCTTTCTTCTCTAATTTTTTTTCTTTCTTCTAGTCTAGCCAATCTATTTTGTTCTTCATTAAATTTAACTGCATTTTTTTTTCTTTGTACTTTTCTTTTATGAAATCCAGTTAAATAATCTAATCTTTCATCTTTATTAAATTTAATTTCTTCAACTTTTCTCTTTGAATTTTGTTTACTTTTTTTTTCATGGTATCTTTTACCACCTGTTAAGATTTCTCTATTTGGTTTTGACATGATTAATTTATTATTAGTTAGTTAATTATAATAATCTTTCTGGGAATGTTCATTAATTGTTCAGTAATTTTTCTTTCAAAAAAATTAATTTTTTTATTTTTTTATTTTTACTCGCTTAGTAGATTCTCCGAATTACACCGAACTAATAAAATAAGAATAAATAAATAAATTATAATTAAAAATGATTTAATGAATAATGCACAATAAAATAAAGATTAAAAAGAAGATAAAACAAAA
This sequence comes from Ambrosiozyma neoplatypodis, assembly GCA_030567495.1. Taxonomy (NCBI): domain Eukaryota; kingdom Fungi; phylum Ascomycota; class Pichiomycetes; order Pichiales; family Pichiaceae; genus Ambrosiozyma; species Ambrosiozyma neoplatypodis. Next base: position 72,381 of record JAJLSG010000218.1, on the reverse strand, counting down.
AAGAAAAAAGAGAATAAATGAAATAAGAAATTTAAAGAATATTTTTGATTAAAATTGATTAGATTAAGCCATATAATAAGTAAGAAAAAAAGCAAATAAGATATAATAATAATAAAGAATGATAACATAACACAAATGAAATATATAGAAGCCTAATGATGAAGAGATAGTGGAATATAAAAAATCGAAGAACACGTAATATAGTAAGATGAAATATAATATAATGATTAAAATGAAAAATGAAATGAATTTTAATTAATAATGAAAGACACGTTATAATATAACTAGCAAGATATAATATGTAATAATTAATTTTGTTTTTTTTGTTTTTTTTAGTTAAATTAAAATTGTTATAATAGAGAATTAAAGCAAAGAGATAGATAGATAAATAATAATTAAATTTTAGTTTTATTTAAAATTGATTTATCATCATCATTATCATCAACATTCATTTCTTCAAGAATTGATTTAATTGAAACTTGTTTTTGATCAGCAATTAAAGAAACCAGAGACAAAGCAACATCTTTTAATTCATTATATTTATTCAATTGTTTAATATGTTGTTTTAAGATTTTTTCATTCGAATGATTTGAATCATTTGGATTTATATCCAATTCTTTCATTAAATTTGAGCATTCTTTTTGTAAGATTTCCAATTTTTCTTTTTTGGATGTTAATACCAATGAGTTATTATTATTCATTGTTGATCTATACGGCAGTTGAACAGACTTATAACATGTACATAGGAAATAAACAGAGAAAAGCACTTGTCTTTATACCCGTCAGAGTGCACGTACACAGGGATGAAAATTAATATTCATAGTGCGTAGCACTGCGTACGTCATTTCTGAAGGTAGATTTAGTTGATTATATTTATATTTATACACTTAATTACACACTTCTCTTAAGTCCTTCTAATCGTTGTTCTAAAACAGAAATAACCTCTTGTAGTTCCTGCTTATCTCCCATTTCTTCACTTATCTTCTCTTCTCGGTGTCTATTATCAATCCAATCCCACAATTCTGCTTCACTTCTCATCAAATGGCTGGAATTAGGTTCAAATACATTATTCATACCATTAGAATAGCATATTCCATTCTTATCTTTACCACCTTTTCTAATATCAATTATAACTATAATAAATAAAACTATCATCATAATTGTCTTGAAATCAAATAATTCATTCTCAATCTTTTCAAATAAACTTAATTCTTTAACCGGTGTTTCAATAGAAACAACAGGGGTGATTTCTTTGATTTCTTCAACATTAATTTCTTCTTTGGTATTTGATCTTCTTTTACCTCCTTTCTTTCTCTTATTATTCAATCCTCCTGAACCGCTATTACCAATTGCTATCTTCTTTTTTAATTCTGTAATCATTATACCAATAGATTCTTTTTGTCCACCAATACTACCTTTTTCAACTGCACCTTTAATCCATGATTTACCTGTCCAAACAACATTCGTAGCAACATAAACTTTGGTTGAATTATTAGCAGCCCAACTTAATAATATCTTAGTTTTAACTTTGAATGAATTACCAGATGGAACATCTGGTGTTTCTGTAATTTGTAAAGCTAAAACATTTTTTTCATAATTACATCTTTCAATACTTTCACTAACAAGACATTTAGTTTGTTTTGGTCCAACTGGTGCATTTAATGGTTTTGTATATGTATATTTACGATGTTTTGTTGAATCAAATTTTGGTATACTTGATAAATCAATATTTTTTTGTGCAATAACTAAATTCTTTAAAAATGTTGTATCATTACCAAATAATAATTCATAAACAACCCCTAATGGTGCATTAATTACTTCATCTGTAATTTTTGTATCTGCTGAATCATTATCATATTCATTATTTGTAGGTGGATGTTCTTTTGGACCTTCAAATATAATTCCATTAAATGATTTATCATTACTTGAATTTTCATTATTTGCTTCACCATCATTATCAATAACCATATTTTCTTCATCAGAGATAACTGAATCATTATCATCAATAATTTTCTTAATTGCACTTGTTTCTCCATTTGATGGTGTTGAAGCAGATGTAGTTGGTCCACCACCATTTGCAGCATTTTCAATTGAATTATCAATACCCTTAGTGTGATTATTAATTAATCCACCATTACTTTGAGAAATAGCATCAATTTCATCATCAGATTCATCAGATTCATCACTTAATATATATTGTGATTCATTTTCATCATCTTCATCAACTTCTGAACCTAATTGACTACTTAATCCATTACTTGATGATTTTCTAATTTTTTGAATTATATCATAAACTGCATCTCTTGCAATAAATGATGCAAATGTATATTTATCATGTAATGTTGAAAATTGTAATGCATTTGGAATACCAATTGTTTTTTTCTTTTTAATTGATAATACTTTACTTAATGGTACAATAAAATGTGTTGATAAACCTAATATTCCAGAATGAAATGATATATGATTTTCACTTAAATATAATTTACCTTGAATTAAAATATCTTTTCTAAATGCACATGTAAAATCTTCAATTAATAATTCATTATGTGGAATATTTTGAAATAATTGATGAAATGCATCTTGTCTTTTCTCATTTGGTAATTTAATACCAAATTTATTTTGATAAATATCAGTTTTTCTTTTAATAACATCAACATATTCACTAAAATCAGTTGATATTCTACTTATTGGTGCAACTATATTATCAAACGAATTTCTTTTTTCTTTAATTGATCTTCTTAATTTTTTTCTTAATCCAACAGTTGTAGTATTATTACCTTCATCATCAGTTGTTGTATTACCATTATTAGTAGTAGCTGTATTAATTGTTGATGCACCACAAAGTGTACTAAAAGTTGCAGCTCTAGCAGGTGAACTCATTCTTAAAAATGAACTTGATCTAACTGGTGATAAAGGTTTAGCAGAACCAGTTTTTAATGATAATTTAAAAGGTCTAGTTGCTATATTATTTGATTCATCATTCATTGAACTTGTATCTAAAAGTGAAACAGAATGTGGATCCGGATAATCATTACCATTTGCATTTGAAATAAATGAAGCTTTTGGTGGACCACCCATAGAATTAAAATTCACGCTATTATGATTTATTGAATTTGAAGTTAATGGAATTGATGATGGTATTTGAACATTATTATTAATTTCATCTTGAGTTGAATCAAATTCAACTGGGAAATTATCTAAAGTTAAACCACCTTGACCAATTGTACTTAAAACATTTTCTTTTAATGGTTTAAATGAAACATCTTTTAATTGTCTACTTGGTGAAATTGGTGAAGCCATACTTGATTCAGTTAAATCTCCATTTAAATCAGAATAATTATCAGTTGTTGAATTGTTTTTTAATTCAGATAAATCATTAAATGAACGTAGATTATTAATTGAATTCATAATAGTTGATAGAATACCAGTTTGTGACTGTTGTTGATCGGACTGTTGTTTCTTAATTTGCGTAGATTGCTCTTGATTTTTATCTTGCTGTTCGGTTGAAGCGATTTCTTTATTAACTGAACTTTCTAATGCGTTGTTATTATCAGATATTGGTGATGGTGATGGCACTGATAAATCAGGCTTATTATTGATTAGAAGATTCTTATTCTTAACATTCTTATTCTTATTTGCTTGGGAATCGGTTACTGTTTCCGCCTTTGAAATCTTTAATTGTGGGATTGATTTTGTAGAAGACCGATGATGATGTAACTGTTCTGATTGAAATGAACTTGCAAATAGAATTCCATCATCTTCATCATCATCGTCATCTAAATCATCATCTAAATCAGCATTTGAACGATTTGAATAAAATTTCTTTCTTAATGGTGATCTTGAATGATGATGTTTACTTCTAACTGGACTTATTTCAGGTAATGTATAATCAATTGGACTTGAATTTGAATTTTTTTTTAAATGTGAACTTAAATTAGTTGGCATTGATATTGATTGTTTCATTGAATGTCCTCTTGATTTTCTCATTGATGAACGTTGAGAATTGGTTGCTGTTGTTGTAGAAGTTGGGGTTGAATCTTCTGTATCACTAAATGAATTAACTGATTGATGCTTCTTTCTCTTTCTTAGAAGTTTCTTAAATACTGAACCGTCTCTTTGCATTGTATTTAATTGACTTACCGAATCTAATTGTAATTGTTGTTGTTCCATTTTTTAGAAAGAAAATAAATATAAAAATACTAAAAAATTTTCAAACCTTTAATTGTCTCTAAATCTAATTATAAGCTGTAAGCAACAATAAAAAGATAGATGTAAATGATGCGATTTGCGTTAATTTGATAAAAATGATAAAAATGATAAATGGATATCACTATGTTATACTTCGGATAGGTTAAGAAGTAATGATTGAAGTTAATAAAAGAAGATGAATAGATCAAATAGGAATAAATTTGAGAAATGGGCTAACCGGAGAGTTTTTTGTTAAAATATGGTTCAATTTAGGAATCAGGGGTTTGGAGAATTTATTTGAAGCAGTGTACGTGTAACGTGTGGGCCTATATAAGGTATTCGATGTCTTTCTCTTTCTCCTTTAAATTCTTTATATTTCAGTCTTGAGTCTTTTAATTTACTCTTGAAATTAAAAATTAAAAATCTGTATGCCTTTGTTGTCATAAGCTGAAGGGACTGGCCGACCTGGCATGGTGGATACTGGAGACTCTGTGGAGAGCACCTATAGTCCGGGGTTTAATTACAATTTACATTTAATCATTAATTCATTTATTTATTCACAAATTGATTATTCAAAACTTAGTATAGTATATGTAGCAGTAATGATAGTATTATACACAAAAACACAATTAATATTTTAACGGTCTTCAGCCCATTCATTTTCTCTTTTAATAGCAGCTTCTTCTTCAGGAGTAAAATCATTCACAATATTAAAAGTTTTTCTAATTTCTTCAGGTGATTTACCTCTAATCATTTCAGCAACAACTTTACAACTTGCATTTAGTAAAGGTTTAATATTTAAATAATTAGCAGCTAATATAATTTCATAAAGCATTTCTTGATCAACATTTAAGAAGTTCTTATCCCATGGATCAATTGGAGCAGATTTCTTAGATTCATCATCTTGTTCATCATCAGGAAATATGGTTTCTTTATAATGTTCACACCATTCAAGTATATTTTTCATGACAGCGGATCTAACATTTTGTGTTGGAACTTCAATTGGTTCATCATCATCATCATCTTCATCTTCTTCACCATCAACTGGTAATAAATTCTTTAACATATTTTTAATTAAAATTGATTTTTCAGCAACTTTTCTTTCAACTGGGAACTTTTCCCCATCTGAAGTGATGATAATAATATTTTTTTCAACAGCCATATTTGATTATATGTATTATATGAATTATATGAATGTGAGAATAGTTAATTAAACCTATAGATCTTTTTAATTCTTAGAAGTTTACGTTTAACAAAATAATTGAAGGCACTCTGGTGCACGGGCGCGCACCAGCCACCACCTCCACCACCGCCACGCTTACGTAACATCTCTTTTTTCAAGGTTAAACAAATTCGCACTTTTCTCACTTTTCTCACTCTCTCTTGAAAATTCACTTTTTGTATGTAAACTGTAAACACAGCTTCTTTCCCTTTTTCCCTTTTTCCTCTTTTTCGTCCAATTTACTTCATTTTATTCATTTCCAATTATCCCATTCTTTTTTGAATTTCTTAGTCTAATCATCTCAATTCTATTTATTTGATTCTTCTTCTTAATAATGTCTGGACATTTAGAACACCTAGATACTTTCGTGACTAGGTTAGAAGATCAATCTTTAGACTATATAGCAAAACATTCAATATTTTCAGAATTATGCGATACTTTAGAAACTTATCATGGCATTAATGAATATAATCAATTCTTATCAAAAGTTTTCCCACTTATATTAAAACAATTCGAATCTGTTCCAATTAGTTTTATATCAAATTCTCCAGAACAAAAATTAAGATATTTAATACTTGATATTATTCATAGATTACCAACAAATGATACTTTTCAACAATTTGCTTTAGATCTTTTAGATCCTCTAATGAATATAATCAAAGATGATAATGAAGAAAATGGTATTCAAGCAATGAAAATTATATCTTCTTTTCATAAATCTTATAAATCAATTTTAGCTGATAAAGTTAATGAATTTATTGATTTATTACAAAGTATTTATGTTAATATACCTCAAGTTGTTGAGGAACAATTTGGTGATAATAGCAATAATAATAATAATTCAAACAATTCACAATCATCTCAACAATCTCAAACAAGTTCAAGTTCTCCATCATCTGTTGAATTCCCACAAGAAGAATCTACTTCAAGAACTTTATTTAAATCAACACATTCTTTTAAATTAATTGCTGAATGTCCAATTACAATGGTTTCACTTTATTCTTCTCATAAAGAAATAATCGATACTTCAGTGCCCAAATTTGTTCCACATGTTGTTGAATTATTAAAATTACAAGCTAAAAAACAAAAAGAATCTCATGAATTAGCTCTTTCAAAAGGTGAATATGTTACTTCTGTTTCTCCTGAAATTAAAAATAGATCTTTATATGGTGATTTCATATTATGTCAAGTTAAAGCTGCTTCATTTTTAGCTTATATTTTTATTCGTCGTAGTGCTTCATCTGTTTTAGAACCTTATCAAAATGAAATTCCTGATTTAATTATTAGATTATTACAAGATTGTCCAAGTGAACTGGCTGCTGCTAGAAGAGAATTATTACATGCTACAAGACACATACTATCAACTGATTTTAGAAAATTATTTTTACCTAAAATTGATATGTTATTCGATGATAAAGTTATAATTGGTGATGGTTTAACTGCTTATGAAACTTTGAGACCTTTAGCTTACTCAATTGTTGCTGATTTCATTCATGTTAATGCTCATTTATCTCCTGAATTGATAAGAAAAAGTGTTGAAACTTATTGTGGTCATCTTGAAGATGATACATTAGCTCAACCTGTTGATATAATGAGTGCAAAATTATTATTGAATTTAGTTGATAGAATTCAAAAAATGGAAAATAAAACTGAAGCTAGACAATTATTTTTAATTATTATTGATTCATTTGGTAAAAGATTTCATTCATTAAATTCTCAATTTGATGATATTATGAAACAACATAATGATTTTATCAAGGAAAAAAATGAACAAAAAATTAAAGTTGAAAAATGGAGGCATGAAGCTGAAGAATTAACTGGTAAAGCACTTGATGGTACTACTACTACTAATGATAATGATGATGAATCTAAAACAACTGTATCACCTCCAACTTCAAAAGATTCAATGGATATTGATCACCCTGAAGATGATAAAACAGTCAAAGAAAAAGATGAAGAAGAAGAAGAAGAAATTACTATACATTCATTATGGAGAGATATGCCAATAACAGCAACACAAAATACACCTCAAGATGCATTAGAAAGTTCACGTCATTTATTTAGAACTTTAATGGCTTTTTTAAAATCAATCTGTTTAGGTTTTAGAAATTGTAATCCATTACCTCCAAAAGATTTCAATTTACAAGAATGGAATTCATGTGCTAGAATTTTAAATAATGAAGAATTAAATATTTTCAAAAGTTTATATGCTGAATGTATTTCAGGTTTAAGATTTTTCCAGAGTTCAAAATCAATGGTTGTTAATAGTGCTTTAAAACAAACTTTTGATATATCAGGTCCAAATTTACCAATAAGTTCATCAAAAGAAGAAAAAGATTTAATTGAAATTTTTGCAACTATGTTTATTTATATTGAACCTGCTGCATTTAATGAAATTGTTCAATCTCAATTAGAAATTACTTTTGAAGCTACTTTAAAAAATGCTGCTTTACTTTATATACCTCAATCATTTTTATCAAATGATATTACAACTTCTAATTTTTCAGGTATATTAATTATATTTGTTATGTCTAAATTACATGAATTAGGTGAAATGGATATTGTTAAATCAAATATACTGATCAGATTATTTAAACTCTGTTTTATGTCTGTTAATTTATTTCCAGCTTTAAATGAAAGTGTTATTTTACCTCATTTAAATAAAATGATATTGAAATCATTAGAATATACAACAACTGCAAAAGAACCAATAGTTTATTTTTATTTAATTAGAACCTTATTTAGAAGTATTGGTGGGGGTAGATTTGAAGCTTTATATAAAGAAATTTTACCATTATTACAAGTTTTGCTGGAATCATTAAATAGATTAATTCAAACTGCCCGTAAACCGCATGAAAGAGATATTTATGTTGAATTATGTTTAACTGTTCCTGTTAGATTGAGTGTTTTAGTTCCATATCTAAGTTATCTGATGAGACCGTTAGTCTTTGCTTTAAATAGTTCACAAGAATTAATTAGTCAAGGTTTAAGAACTCTAGAATTATGTGTTGATAATTTAACTGCTGAATATTTTGATCCAATTATTGAACCTGTTATTGAAGATGTTATGAAAGCTTTATGGAAACATTTAAGACCATTACCTTATTATCATCAACATTCACATACTACTTTACGTATTTTAGGTAAGTTGGGTGGTAGAAATAGAAGTTCTATTGGTTTACATACTGATCTTTTAACTCAAACTGCAACTGATCAAGAGATTGAAGCTATTTTCAAAGTTGAAGGTATTCCAACTGAAGTTCCAGTTTCAATGACTGCTGGTTTATCAACTGCTTTAAATACATTAGTTAATATCAGATATAAAATGCATTATAGAGTTAGTTCATTTAAATATTTAATTTCCATTTTAAAATTATTTTTTAATAATGATGAAATTCCAAATGATTTTCCAAATAATATTCAAGAAATTGTTAATACAATTTGTAATAATATGAGTGATCAAAAATTTGATGAAAATCAAGTTAAATTAAAAGCTGATGATGTTAAAGATAAATCTAAATTAGATAGACAAGAAGAACTATTAATCAAATTATTAGAAGCTTTATTCTTCTCTGTCTCAATTGATGAAGTTAAAGAAGAAGCTGAAAGTTTAATTAAAGGTATTTGTAATCATTATGTTTTATTATATTTCGGTAGAACAATGGCTGATGCTTATAAATATAATAGATCATTTTCAGTTGATAATCATGAAGGTAAACATTATTTAAATGAAAATACTATATTTGATGCTGTTTCTTATGCTTTAAGTTTTTATATTAAAGATGTTCGGGAAGCTGGTGTTACTGCAGTTAAAACTATTTTCAATTCTTGTGTTGAATTATTTGGTTCAATTGATAATGCAATTAAATTTCTACCTGTTAGAAGAATGTGTTCTAAATTTGTTCATAGTTGTTTTGAAGAAGCTTATTATGATAAATTAGGTGGTTGTATTGGTTTAAGAACTATGGTTAAAGAACTTGGCATTCCTTATCAATATTTTGCAATGAGACAATTAGAATTATCTAGAGCTATGTTTTTTGTTTTAAGAGATACTCCACCTGATGTTCCATCTGAAGTTTGTTCTGTTGCAACTGATCTAGTTCTTTCGTTATTAAAGCAATGTAATAGAGAAGTTTCAAAAGAAGCTGTTTTTCAACCACCATTTCAAGCTGTTGTTAGTCAAATTGTTTTTGATTTAAGCAATTCAAATCCAAATGTTAGAAGTACAGCTCAAGAAGCTTTAAAAGTTTTATCTGAAGTTACTCAAGTTCCAATTGCTACAATGATTGCTCCAAGTAAAGGTATTTTATTAGCTCCAATTTTTGGTAAACCATTGCGTGCTTTACCATTTCAAATGCAAATTGGTAATATTGATGCAATTACATTTTGTTTAGCTCAAGAAAATACATTTTTAGAATTCAATGATGAGCTGAATAGATTACTTTCTGAAGCTTTACTACTGGTGGATACTGATGATGAAGCATTGATTAGTATAAATAGAATGTCTGAACATAGAACATCTGAACAGTTAGTTAAGTTGAGAGTTGTTTGTATTGAATTATTATCACTGGCTTTAACTAAACCTGAATTTTCAAATAATAATCCTCAAATTAGAATTAGAATTCTGGGTGTTTTCTTTAAAACTTTATGTGCTAAATCTTCGAAAATTATTAATGCTGCTCATGCTGGTTTAAAACGTGTTTTATCACAAAATAGTAAGCTGCCAAAAGAATTACTTCAAAGTGGGTTAAGACCAATGTTAATGAATTTATCAGATCATAAAAAATTAACCGTTTCTGGTTTAGAAGCTTTATCAAGATTATTGGAGTTATTAATTTCATATTTCAAAGTTGAAATTGGTAGAAAATTATTAGATCATTTAATGGCTTGGGCTCAACCACAAACTTTACAAAGAATTGCTAAACAAGAATTAGAAAATAATTCAACTATTCAAATCATTGTTGCTATTTTAAATATTTTCCATTTATTACCCGATCAAGCTTTTACTTTTATGGATGAATTAATTAATACTTTACTGTTTTTAGAAAATAGTTTGCGTCGTCATCATAATTCACCATTTAGAACTCCAATTGCTAAATTTTTAAATAGATTCCCAGAAGATTCATCAAATTATTTTAAAGGTAAATTTGCAAGTAGAACCTTTGGTACTAGATTTGCTTATTTTACTGGTTTATCAAGTTGTTCTAATTTAAGAGATAAAATTAAAGTTGAATTTCCATCATTTTTACAATCAACTTTAGAAGAATCAAATAATGATTTAAAATATGTTAAACTGGCTAATTTGGTTGATTTAACTAATGCTATTGCATCTCAAGATGAAGAATGGTTGGTTTCTCAAGGTGATTTATTACAACAATTATTATCATTAACTTCAGAATGTTTAACTTATAAGAAAACGTGTTCATTAATTTCTACAATTACTTTTCAATTAGATCAAGCAATTAAACAATTAATTAATATTTATTTCAGATTTATTTTATTGAAAAAATTAGATACAAATGATACTTTTAAATTAATTGAATATTTATGTGCTAACAATTTAAGTAATGATTTCCAAATAACATATTTCTTATTTGATAATATTGTTAAATCAGTTGACGTTTCATTACGTCAAAAGTTCTTAAAAGATGTTATTGAAGCTTGTGGTGATTCATCAAGTACTATTGATTTCAAGATTTTCTGTATGAAAAATATTTTTATTCCAATTTGTCTATATGAACAAAAAACTAAAAACTCTTTATCTCAACTAACTAATATTAATTCAAATGATTCATTAAATTGGATTGCTTCAGTCGATGAAAAAATTTGGAAGGGTATTCCTTCAGATTCAAGATCAAGAGAAACTGGTAGTATTGATAAATATAGAGTTGAATTATTACAAATTACTTCAATATTAGTTAAATATTCTCCTGAAGTAATTGCTGATTATAAAAAAGAAATTTTGAAGTTTAATTGGAATTTAATTACAGTTGATGATATGATTACAAAACAATCTGCTTATGTTTCAACAGCCTACTTTATTTCAGCGTTTAAAATTCCAGGTGAAATTGTTGTTAAAATTTTTGTTGCTTTATTAAAAGCTAATCAAATGGACATTAGATATCTGGTTAGACAAGCATTAGATATTTTGGCTCCTGTTTTGGAAACTAGAATTGGTCCAGTTATGGAATGGTTAATATGGCCACGTCGTGTTCTTTCTGAGGATGGTTTCAATGTTACTCATGTTCTTAATGTTTATCAATTTATTGTTCATCATTCTGATCTATTTTATGTTGCAAGAGATCACTTTATTCCAAATATTATTACTGCTATGGGTAAATTAACTCTGCTAAATAATGGTGGCTCTGAAAATCAAACTTTAGCTATTGATATGGCCGAATTACTATTAAAATGGGAAACTAAAGCTAAAGAAGAAGTTGAAGAAAAGAAGAAACATAAATCTGATAAGAAAGATTCTGATGGTGATCAAGTTATGGATGATGATGCAGCTGATACTAATAATGAAACTAAAACATCTAATGAAAATCAAATTGAATCATATACTGTTCCACTTGGTCAAAGAGAAACTTGTATTACTTTCCTAATTAGATATGTTTGTTTATGTCAACATAGAGCTTCTGAAAATGAATTAAGTCAACATGCTCTCAACATTTTACATATACTATTATCTCCAAATTATTGGCCTGAATTTTCTGTTCAACTTAAATTTTTTGAACGTTTCCTTATGAGTGTTGATTTAAGTGCAACTAATGTTTTAGGTTATTGTTTAAATGCTTTAGAAGTTTTAGGCGTTGCTTTAGAATGGAAAACATCTGAATGGATTGTTACTGAATTACCAACATTACAAAAGCTCTTGGAAAAATGTATTAAATCTGATAATCATGATATTCAAGAAGTTTTACAAAAGGTTTTAAGAATTATTTTAAGAGCTATTAAAGTTGAAGTTCCACCTCTAGAAGTTGAACAACCTGAAGATATTAAAAATTTCATGACCTTTTTAGTTAATGTTATTTCTGAAGATTTAAATAGTATGAATTCTGTTGCTGCTGGTGTTACTCTATCGTGGACGTTAGCTCAATATAAACCAGAACAATTAAATCAACTAATTCCTCTGATTATGAGAACATTAAGTAAACTTGTTAAAGATCACATTACTTTAGCTAATCAAAGTAGACAAAGTGATGGTTCAACTCAATCTGGTGATTATGAAGCTAGAATGACTTCTAAGTTATTAGAAAAGATTTTAAATTTTTCAGCTATGAGAATATCTGCTTTAGGTTCTGATCAAAGAAGAATATTTTTATCTTTATTAGTTCAATTAATTGATAAATCAACTGATAAACGTTTGTTAATGAAGATTGTTAAAATTGTTAGAGATTGGATTTTTGCTAAGAATGAACTGTTCCCTACTGTTAAAGAAAAAGCTGGTATCTTATCTAAGATGATGATGTTTGAAATTAAGGATGCTGAATTATCAAAATCATTTTATCAAATTGTTGTTGATGTTTGTAAAGATGAACAATTAGCTTATACTGAATTAACAGTTAGAATGGAACATCCATTTTTAGTTGGTACTAAGATTTCAGATGTTGAAATTCGTCAAAATTTAATGGGTATTCTTGATAAATCATTAGAAAAAGATATTGTTAAACGTTTGTTTTATTTAATTAGAGAACAAAGTTGGGAATATTTAGCTGAATATCCATGGTTGAATCAAGCATCACAAATTTTATATGGCTCTTTTGATGAAGATTATGATCTTAAACTTGCCGCTCATGAAAATCAACTTGCTCCTTTAGGTAATATTAGCGAAGCTTTAACTCCAACTAGTGAATCTAAAGAAGTTTCTAAATCAGTTACTGATTTTGTTTCTAATCATAAAGAATTTATGGAAAAGAATTTATCTGTTAAAGCAAGTGATGTTATTAAACCATTATTAGATGTTTCTTATCAAAGTCCAGAAACTATCCATAGTTCTTGGAATGTTTTATTCCCATTAGCTTATAATCAAATTGATAGAAGAGATAGACCTGATTTCTTACATGCATTTGTTACTTTATTATCAAAAGATTATCATGTTAGACAACAAGATGGAAAACCAAATGTTATTTTTTCAATGTTAGAAGCTGCTGGTAAATGTGAAGATTTACAACTACCTCCTCATTTAGTTAAATATTTAGGTCTGAATTATGATGCTTGGTATTCTGGTGTTAGAATTTTAGAACAAACTGAAAGTAATCCAATTACTGATAATCAAAAAATTCATGAAACTAATAGAGATGCTTTGGTTGAAATGTATTCTAACTTGCAAGAAGATGATATGTTTTATGGTTTATGGAGAAGACGTGCTAAATATTTTGAAACTAATGCTGCTCTTTCTTATGAACAAATTGGTTTATGGGATAAAGCTCTTAATCTTTATGAACAAGCTCAAATTAAAGCTAGAAGTGGTGTTCTACCTTATAGTGAATCTGAATACGCATTATGGGAAGATAACTGGATTTTATGTGCTGAAAAACTTCAACATTGGGATATTTTAACTGAATTAGCTAAACATGAAGGTTTCACTGATTTATTATTAGAATGTGGTTGGAGAGTTGCTGATTGGATTTCAGATAGAGAGCCATTAGAACAATCTGTTAAAACTGTTATGGATGTTCCAACCCCAAGAAGACAAATGTTCCAAACTTTCCTTTGTTTACAAGGTTATGCTCATCAATCTGAAAATATTCAAAATGTTACTAGACAATGTGATGAAGGTATTCAATTAGCTTTACGTAAATGGCATTCTTTACCTCAAAGAGTTACAAATGCTCATATCGCTATGCTTCATAGTTTCCAACAATATGTTGAATTCATGGAAGCAAGTCAAGTTTATAGAAGTCTTCAAAGTACAAATGCTCAAAATTTGGATGTTAAATCTCAAGAATTGAAGAGAGTTTTACAAGCTTGGAGAGAACGTTTACCAAACATTTGGGATGATATTAATATCTGGAATGATTTAGTTACATGGCGTCAACATGCTTTCAATGTTATCAATAAAGTTTACATGCCTTTAATTCCTTCTTTACAACAAAGTAATACAAATAATAACTCATATGCTTTCAGAGGTTATCATGAAATTGCTTGGATTATCAATCGTTTTGCTCATGTTGCTAGAGAACATAATATGTCTGAAGTTTGTATTACTCAATTGACTAAGATCTATACCTTACCAAATATTGAAATTCAAGAAGCATTCTTAAAATTACGTGAACAAGCTAAATGTCATTATCAAAATCCTGAAGAACTGAATACTGGTTTAGATGTTATTAGTAATACCAATCTGGTTTATTTTGCAGCTCAACAAAAGGCTGAATTCATTACTTTGAAAGGTATGTTCTTAGCTAAATTAAATGCTCCTGATGAAGCCAATCAATCTTTTGCTACTGCTGTTCAATTAGATCTCAATTTACCAAAAGCATGGGCTGAATGGGGTTTCTTCAATGATAATAGATTCAAAGAAAGTAGTGATATTGCTTATGCTAAACATGCTATTAGTTGTTACTTACAAGCTGCTGGTTTATATAAGAATAATAAAGCAAGAAGATTACTTTGTAGAATTTTATGGTTAATAAGTATGGATGATGCTAATGGTACTTTAGCTGATACTTTTGATGCTCATCAAGGTGAAATGCCTGTTTGGCACTGGGTTACATTTATTCCTCAACTATTAACTTCATTATCACATAAGGAAGCTAGACTGGCTCGTCAAGTGTTGATTAGAATTGCTAAATCATATCCTCAAGCTTTACATTTCCAATTAAGAACTACTAAAGAAGATTATGCGGCTATTCAAAGACAAATGACTCAACAACAACAAATGAATAATTCAAATGGTGCTCCAGGTTCGAACGGTAATAATGTTCCAGGTTCTCAAGGTTCAAATTCTGGTTCACCAGCTCCAAATATTCCAGGTTCTGCTCCAAGTTCTGGTAATCAAGTTCAACCATGGCAATATGTTGATGAAATCATGGCTATACTGAAAACAGCTTATCCTTTATTAGCTCTTTCGTTGGAATCTTTAGTTGATCAAATTAGTCAAAGATTTAAATCTAATCATGATGGTGATGCTTATAGATTAGTTGTTGCTCTGTACAATGATGGAGTTCAATATTTTAACAGATTAGCTAATCCAAGAGAAGATGCTAGATTACCTCCAGCAACAGAAGCTAACATTATTAGATTTGCTGATACAGTTTTACCTAAACATATTAGACAAGAATTTGAAGTTGATATTATTAAAAGTAAACCTAATTTAGAAACCTATATCTCTAAATTAAGAAAATGGAGAGATTGTCTTGAAGAAAGATTAGATAGAACATCTGGTAAAGTTAATTTAGAAAGAGTTTGTCCTCATTTAAGTCAATTCCATCATCAAAAATTTGAAGATATTGAAGTTCCAGGTCAATATTTGTTGAATAAAGAAAGTAATAATCATTTTATCAAGATTGAAAGATTTTTGCCATCATTAGATTTGATTCGTGGAAGTACTGCTTGTTATAAACGTTTAACAATTCGTGGTCATGATGGTAGTTTACATCCATTTGCTGTTCAATTTCCAGCTGCTCGTCATTGCAGAAGAGAGGAACGCATTTTCCAACTTTTCAGATTATTTAATGATTCATTATCAAGAAATGTTCAAACTAGACGTCGTAACATTGAATTAACATTACCAATTGCAATTCCATTATCACCACATATTAGACTGATGTCTGATGATGAAAATTATACAACAATGTTAACTGTTTATGAAGATTATTGTAAGAAGAAAGGTCAAAATAGAGATGAACCACTGGCTTATACAATTGAAAAATTACATGCTGCTTATGATCCAAGACTTCCAAAACCTGATATTTTAAGTGTTAAAACTGAAATTTTAGCTGCTATTCAAAGTATGTTTGTTCCAAGTTCTGTTATGAAGAATCATTATATGAGTCATTATAAGAAATTTGAAGATTTCTGGTTATTTAGAAAACAATTTACTTCACAATATGCATCATTTGCTTTTATGACTTACATGTTATGTATTAATTCAAGACAACCACAAAAAATTCATGTTAATGAAAAATCAGGTAGAGTTTGGACTTCAGAAATGTTACCATATAAAGTTGCAAGTGGTAAAACACATACAAATGCTTTTAATAATAGTACTTTAGAAGTTTCAGATCAAAGAGCAGCACCATTATTCTGTTCATTAGAATTAGTTCCATTTAGATTAACTCCAAATATTCAAAAATTAATTGGTGAAGCTGGTATGGAAGGTATTCTAGCTATGCATATAATGGCTATCGCTCAATGTTTAGCTGATCCAGAATATGAAATTGAACATTTCTTAAGTTTATTTGTTAGAGATGAAATTATTACTTGGTTTACACAACAACATAGACCAGCTTCACATGATCCACAAGTTAGAGAAATTGTTCGTGTTAATGTTGAATATGTTATTAAACGTATCTCACAAATTGCACATTTAGATAGTAATGGTCAAGCAGTTGCTTCACAATATGTTTTAAGTTTAATTTCACATTCTGTTAATCCACGTAATTTAGCAAGTACTGATACATTATGGATGGCTTACTTTTAAACTTCTTATTTTTTTATTCTATTTTATTTTTTTTTTTACTTTAGTTTGAATTAAACTGTATTTTTAAATTTTTTGAGTACACTTATTTTTTTTTTATGTTATTACAATTCTTGTTTTTATTGATTATTATTATTTTTAGGTTATTTGTTTCTTAGTTATTATTTGTTTTTTGTTTTTTTTATTTTTATTTTCACTTTTTTATTATTATTATTAATTATTATTGATTTTTTTTGCTTTCACTTTTTTTTGTTTAACTTGTTTTTTTGTTAATTTTACTAGTTTATGTTATAAATAAAAATATTTTCTGTTATATTATTTTAAAAGAAAAATATAAAAACTAAAAGAGTAGCAAAGTAATTTTTTTTAAAAAAGGATACGAATAAAATCTACATAGGAATATTAACCTTACTTCTAATTGTCTTTAAATATTGATCATAAACTTCAGGAGCTTCAGTATCACCAGAACCATCAGGGGTAACAACACGTTCAATCCTATTTAAATAATTCAACAATCTAGTACGAACAACCCAATAATTTAAAACAGTTATAATCAAACCAAATATAACAAGTTGTAAAGAAATCAATTGAAAACATTTGATAGTCATTGTAACATCTATAACTTTTTTTTCATGAGTTCTTGAAATATAATAAATATAATTATAAGGACCATTTTTAAAGATGGAAATAGTTGACCAAATTGAAAGTATTAATGCAATTGATTGAGTAATTATTGAAAGCATAAAAGCCTGACAACCTCTAACTTCTCTATGTAAATCAACAAATGGATCATGTATATTATCAGCCATTGAAGTAAATGCAACAAAAGGAATAGCGTAAGCTGAGATAACATTAAAAAACATGGATATATCATAAATACTTGGTTTGTTGATAACATCAGCATAAAGAACAGCAGTATAACTTAATACCAATTCAGAAACCAGAAATAAAATATAGAATAGTAATGAATATACTAATAATTTATCAGAAAATAAAGCATCCCAATTATCAACTTGATCAATTCTTGTTCTTGTTATACGAAAAGTTGTACCATCATTATTAGTATAATTTTGAATCAGTTCTTCGAATGTATGTAGATTGGGATCATCGGTAGCAGACATAATATATTGAAGTTAAACTTATATAATAATAATAAATGTTGGAATATGGTAGTTTTAGGAAAAACACAAGGAAAGAGAAAGAATCACTAACAAAAGAGAAGAGACGCTAACAATGTTAATTATGTGAAATAGGAACAGGAGCTTTGTAGTTTCTGGACAACAACTTATGATAAACATATCTTTCTATCTTACAGATGATACTATTTGATTGTTTAACACCATCAAAAAACCAAATTCCGTAGGCCCCCATCATGTTAGCCATAAATATATCTGTAAATAATCTATCACCAACAACAGCAACTTCATTTGGGCTTTTACAAATACCATTTTCAATGAAATGATCCATGATTTCTTTATGACAACCTGGTTTCTTTGTAGAATGTCTTAATATGGAAACACCTGTTCTTTCTTCTATGATTTTAGCTTGTTCATGTTGCTTATCATCGTTTGTTCCAGCAGAATTACTAACTATCAGAAGTTTTGCATTTGGATATTCTTTTTTCAACAAATTCCATCTTTCTTCATATTCATGCCAGACTTTATCATCATGGTCTTTAGCAATACAGTTATCTTTATCTAGAACTATAGCTTTAATTTTATCTTTTGGAATAGAATCACTTGTAACAGGAATAGGAAGCTGGTTGAAGTTCGAGACGGCCAGCTGAGGCAAACAAAGTTCTGGTTTGAAAACCAACTTGATGATATTCAGAGTAGCACTTA
The DNA here is from genome assembly GCA_030567495.1 of Ambrosiozyma neoplatypodis. Classification (NCBI taxonomy): domain Eukaryota; kingdom Fungi; phylum Ascomycota; class Pichiomycetes; order Pichiales; family Pichiaceae; genus Ambrosiozyma; species Ambrosiozyma neoplatypodis. The sequence goes on along the minus strand of JAJLSG010000218.1, from coordinate 53,486 downwards.
GATTAAAGGACATTCTGCTGTAGAGATGCTGTTTTAGCTCAAGACCATTCTTTTCACTGTGTAGGAATTCTTTCAAAAAACTGTTTAGAAACTGAAAATTTTGCGCTGTTAAAGAATTCAAAAATTGTCCATTCTTTTTATTCTTTATCTCCAGAAAACTGTTTTCTTTCCAATTCACCTATCAATACCAGATGTCTCAGAATAGAAACCAGCCAAGTAGACAGAGAAGAGGTCAGAACCAGAATAGAGGCCCTTCTTCGAATAATTCCAATAGATCAAAAAAAAATCAAAGTCAATCCAATACTTCATCCCAATGGAAAAGAAATGAAGTTGATGATTCAAAACAATATAGTGAAGAAGATGACGATGATTCCATTTCCTGTATTGTCTGTGCTGAACCCATTCAAATAGCTTCTTTTTCAACTTGTAATCACAAAGTTTGTCATAAATGTGCATTTAGGCAACGTGCTTTATATGATAAAAAACAATGTTTGGTTTGTCGTACTGAAAATGAAACACTGATTTTTACTGATAAAGTTGAAGTTGAAAACTATACTGATTTAGATCCAACTGATGTGATAGCAACTAATGATAAATATCAACTTGGTTTTACTTCATGTGAAGTAAGAGATAAAACTTTAGGTCTTTTAGAATTCAAATGTCCTTTATTTAATTGTGATGATAATCATGAAAAATACCCAAATTTTAAAAAATTAAATGAACATACAAGAGAAAGGCATAACAAAATATATTGTTCTTTATGTGCTAATTATAAAAAAGCTTTCATTTCAGAATTAAAATTATATACTACAAAACAATTACAAACCCATCAATCAAGAGGTGATGAGGATGGTTTTAATGGTCATCCGTTATGTAAATTTTGTTCTGGGAAAAGATTTTATTCAGATGATGAATTATTTATTCATATGAGAGAAAAACATGAAAAATGTCATGTTTGTGATCAAATTGATTCTTCTGATCCTCAATATTTCAAAAATTATAATCATTTATTTGAACATTTTCAAGATGCTCATTTTAGCTGTAATGTTCAAAGTTGTTTAGATAAAAAATTCATCGTTTTTAGAGATGATATTGATTTAAAAGCACATATGATTAAAGAGCATAGTAACATTTTTGGTGGTGGTGATAGAACTTTGTTATCTTCATCATCTGGTTTTGGTTCTCAATTATCAACATTTAATTCATCAAGAGGTAATAATAATAATAAACAAAAAGATGATAATGAAAATCATGATAGTTTTGAAACTAAGAAAATGAGATTAGAAGAAAGAGCAAGACATTATTTACATTATTCTCAAACTGGTTTTAATCAATTTCAAGAAATTAATATGGCTTATACTCATGAAGAAATTTCTGCTGAAGAATTATTACAAGCTTATAAAGATTTATTTAGTAAAAATAAAACTGTTGAAGTTGATTTTAATGTTTTAACATACGAATTCTCTCAATTATTTTCTTATAATTCATCAAAACGTGAAAATTTACTAAATTTAAATAAAGAAGAAAAAAAAGAGAAAATCTTAGATGAACAATTTCCATCCCTGTTAAAAGCTAAAGAAAGTAATGTTGTTACTGGTCCATGGGGAGGTAATAATCAATCTTCAAATAGTAGATCAAATAGCAATAATGGTGTTAGAAAATTAACTAATAGAAATGTTTCAAATATGCCTGCTTTACCAACTGCATCAACACCAATTTTTAAATCAAGTAATGCATCAAGTGTTGCACATACAACAAGAGGATTATCTACTTCATCTGCTCCAACTAATGCATTATCAATTCCAGGTTATATTACATTAAAAAAGTCATATTCAACAGTTAAAAAAGGAAATTCAACAACATCATTTTCAATGGCTGCTGCTGGATCGGGTTCTTCATTGTTATCATCTCCTACAATTTTGAGTTCTGCACCAAAGAAGACAAATTCAAATGTTAGACTAAATTACCTGTCTACACCATCATCAAGTTCATCACTATCATCAACTGTTTCACAAAAAAAAGCTACAACAATATCAAATACATACTCAAATCCAGTTAATGATTCATTATTTCCTTCATTACCTGATGTTCCAAAGAAGAAAATAATCCCAAGAGTTAAACCAGTTAATCATTCAATTGGGCAATGGGGTGCTAGTAATTCTTCTAAACAAGGTTCATCGTCATCACAACAACAAAATAATGAAAACGATGATATTTTTGATATGTTGGAAATAAATAGAGCAATTGAAGAAAGTAAGAAAAGTAATAGTGTTAATGGAGGTGGTAAGAAGAAGAAGAAAGGTAAACAAAAGCAATTACTTTTCCATATTGGTATAGGTAATTAATATCAAAACTAATTTTACACAGCTAACTACATAATTAGAACAACGCAAATAATGATAATAACCATGAAAAGGTTTTTTTTTTTAATGTCATTGCTATATAAATTTACATAGAAATAATTAACGAAGATAACAACAATTAAAATATAAAAAATAAATAAAATAAAATAAAATAAAAATTGTAAAATAATTATCGTAATGGTAAAAGATTAGCTTGTTTTAAAGAAGTTCTACAAAGTGGACATTCATTACGTTCATTACACCAATCTAGAATACAAGACCAACAGAATAAATGACCGCATGAAGCACAAGTTGGATCAACCATTTTTGATAAGCATAACATACAATTTCTTGAATCTTCAGGAATATAGGTTAATTTATTTGGATCAGATAAATCAATTGAATTTTCATTTTCATTGGGTGTAGTTAAATTCTTTTTATTTAAACCATAAATTAAATTTTCACTATTATTATTAAAATTATTATCAAGATGCTCATTATCTATAGTTGAATTGTTATTTATTGATGTTGATATCCAAGATTTAAAATTATTTATATTTTTTAATAATAATTGAGTTACAATTAAAATACCTAAAATTTCATAACCACCATTTTTAATTGAATTTTTTTCTTGTTGATTTTTTCTTGATGGATCATAACCTAATGCATATCTTAAACCAAATAATCTTTTTGAAAAATGATAATATTTACCAGTGAAATAAAATAAAGCTAGATGTAAACTAGTTAAATCAATTAAATTTAAATAGGTAATTTTTGATATGATTTTTTTAAATTTAATTAAATATGAATCTTTTTCATTTTCATTATTATTATTATTCTCAAAATCTTTTGATATAATTTTAAATAATTTTTTAATTAAATAAGGTATAATTGTATAACTTAAGATAAATCCTAATTTTGAACGTAATTTTGGTAATTTCTTACCAGACTTATTAACATAAATTAAATCGACATATTCTTCGCCTAATGTTCTTGAACCTAATAAGTTAGTTAAACATAAATAAATTAAAATTGATAAAGTTTTAATTTCTTCAGTATATTTAGATACTATAATTGGATTTTTAAAAAGTGAAATTAAATCAGATAATTTGTTATTTAATAAGGTTTGGAAATAAGTATCTTTTTGATTGGCTCTTACTATTGAAGGTAAATTAGCAAATGGTAGGTGATTCATTGATGAAAGGTATGTTGTTCAGCATAAAATAGGAATAAAGTATATACTACATGTAGCTGGATATAACTTCCGTTTTCATTTTTCTCGTTGAAGAAAAAAGAGCGTTCGGTGGATGCGGAGATAAGAAGAGGGTTCGGGAACTTCGGTGTTACCGCGCCGCATCACCTGCATTATAACGGCTCTGTGGCTTGCGGCTGCTTGGCATTTCTGATATGAAAAAAAATGAAAACAAAAAAAATATCAAGCAGTTATTGATGAATCACTTTTTTCCATTCCTAAACGTATATAGATAACCTCTCGTGTCAATGGAAAACAAGCAAGTATCTCAATCATTCAATTTCTACTCTTACATTGTTCAGCTTGATGACAAGCCTCATCATTTTAGATTCATAGTTATTACTCAATTAATCTTTTGGGCAATTGTTGGTAATTTGGTAAGAATCTCTTTAACTGATTTAACAACTTATACAAATGGTTATGTTAATTATTCATTGGGTACCTGTCTATGGCCCAACTTTTTATCTTGCCTTATAATATCTTTGGCTAATAAAGCTGATTTAACTTGGGATTATATTTTAAATGAGTCAACGAAAAAAGATAAAAAATCAACTTCATTTTTTATTGGATTAACAACTGGTCAATGTGGTTCAATGTCTACTTTTTCTTCTTTAATTTTAGAATTATTTTATAAGACTACTGATGTTGTTGGTTCAACTTACAAAACTCCAAATCATGGTTATGGATTTATGGATTTTTTTTCTGTTTTATTTATTCAAACTGGTGTTTCTATATTAGGTTGGCTATTAGGAAAAGATTTAGCTAAAGCATTGGATTTATTTGTTGCTAAGTTTGGATTTTTATCATATAAACATGTTCGTATGTTTGAACTGTTTACTTCTGTTATTGGTATATTAGCTTTAATAGTTAATTTGGTGTTAGCTATTGTACTTGATGCTGATCATTGGTATAAAAAAACTTATGCAATTGCAATTTTATTATCACCTTTAGGTGTTACTTTAAGATATTATCTTTCAAGATTAAATGGTAAGACTATAATAAGTTGGTTTCCAACAGGTACTTTAATGGCAAATTTTATTGCTTGTATTGTTATAATTCCATTAGAAATTTTAATTCATGGTTATGATAGTAATCATAAGCCAATTGTTACTGATAAAATTAAAAGAATTGTTTTAAATGCTTTTGTTGCTGGATTTTGTGGTACTTTAAGTACTATGTCTACATTTATTAATGAAATTATGGGAATGTCTTCAACTTCGAGACAATATATTTATTATCTTGTCTCTTTTACTTCTTGTTTCATATTAATTTTAATTAGTATTGGTACATTTGCATGGGTAAATGGTTTTTATTAATTAAGAAAACAAATATATTTACTTCTATTCTTTTCTTACATTTTCTTATTAATTTCTCTAACTTTTATTTCTTTTAATTATTTTACACTTTAATATATTTTTTTTAATGAATCATGTATAAATAAATCAAAAAAAAAAAAGAATTAATCATATAACGCTAACTTCAGATTTAAGTGGACTACTACCATTAGAACCAATACCAGATAAAGCTTCCCCTTTAACTTTCTTCTTATCGTCATCTTTTTTTTTCTTTTTTTCTTCTTCTTCTTCATCTTCTTTTAATTTCCAATTTGAGAAATGCATATTATATCCACTAAATGATCTAACCAATTTTCCATTATTATTATTTTTTCTAATCCATTTTTTAGATGGTTTACCAGATTTATCTAACTCAACAACAATATTTGAATTCATAGTTAAACCACCAATTCTTTGATTGTTTACAACCAGTCCTGAAGAAGAAACTATATTATTAGTTGTTGACACTGATGTAGTTTGCTTCATTGAAAATGGGGTTGAACCTCTCGAAGGTGAATCTTGTGTAATTGGTGAAGAAGGTGGATTATTACCAGCATTAAAACCAGTATTGCTATTAATATTATTATTATTATTTGAACGTGATTGCTTAATATTTATTGATAAAGCACGTTTTGCAGTAGTTGCACTACCTGTATCATTACTATTATTATTTTCATCTAATAATTTTGACTTTGAAATTGATATAGCTTTTGGATTAGCTAATGGACTTGATTCATTTGGTTCATAATTATGTTTTAATTTTAATTTTGGTAATTTTTTATGTGATGTATTTTTATTTGTTTTTGTTGATGTTGGAATATTCGTAAGATCTGGAAATTGTGATAATATTGATGGTGATATCTTTAATGTAACTTTTAGTTGTTTATGAGCCATGATTTTTGATGATTTTGATCTTATGTCTTCTTTATAACCTTTATATGGGAGGTGGGTGTCGTAAAAAGATAGAAAGGTAGAGATTGATAACTTTGAACTTCTTTGGTGTTCTTCTTCTTGGAAATGATTAAAATTGTGAAATGGTCCAGCCAATGAGAGAGCGCAAACTCACGTGACGGGTTATTACAGGTACTTTTGTCTGTTGTTAAACTTGTTACAATTTACATGTAATTACAAGTATAGTTAAATAAAAGTAAAATACTTGATCTATAATATAAAACTGAAATGCAGAAAGTAACAAGAGGAATCCAAAAAAAAAGCATGAAGAATAAAACATACTGAATATGAGAGAGAAAGAAAAAATCAACTAAAAAAACAAATAAAGTATGTAAAAATGTAATTATTAAAAAAATTAAAAACATAGAAGAGTTAAGAAAATTAAAAAAACAACTAAAAATGGAATCAAAAAATAATAAGTAAATCAAAAGAAAGAAAAAAATTAACGAAAATGAAAATAAAATTAATAACAAGAATAAAATAAAATAAAATAGAATGAACTAAAGTACATTAATAACTAGTAAAAGTATAATAATAAGAATAATCATAAAAAAAGTATAATAATAAGAATCATAGAAAAAGTAAAATAAAATAAAAGCAAGGGGGGTATACCAATAATTAACAACTTTCAAACAAACATATATATTTAAGATTTAAATACCAAAACTTCCACTCATTAAAGCAGCTCTAGCGGCCCTTTTATTAGTGCTTGCAACACTTTTAACATGATGAAATTTATCAGCTTTTGAAGCAGATGGTGTTTGACCAATAACATGATCTGAATAACCATTTGAAGCAGGATAAGGAGGATTTTGACCAAATGATGCAGAACTTCGATTTGAATGCATTCCATAAGCAGAAGGAGGTCTATTTGAAACTGGAGGACCCATTTGTTGTTGTTGCATAGGAGGAGGATAATAACCATAAGGAGCTTGAGGACCTGGACCCATCATTGGAGCCATTATAGGACCATTAGGACCCATTGGAATAGGTATTGGACCCATTGGTCCCATTTGAGGAGGAGGATAACCAGAAGCATTTGGACCAGGATAACCAACTGGTGGATAAAAGCCATAAGGACCAGGAGCAGGTGGATAACGCATTGCACCTGGAGGAGCAGAATATCTTTGTTGTGAACCTCTTGAACCTCTTGAACTTGTTCTCTGAGGGGCAGGAGCAGCATGATGACTATTTATATCGGGTGGAATAACACTAGCTCTTGGATCAACATATCTTATATCATAATTTGAAGAAATTCTATCAGCATCGTGTTCATCTTCATTTTCACCTTGCTTGTAATCAATTGGAACAGGAGCAGGAGGAGCTGACATTCTTGAATTTTGTGGTTGAATTGGAGATTGTTGAACATTCTGTTGAGATTGTCTTAATTGTTGTTGTTGTTGTTGTAAATGTTGTTGATGTTGTTGATGTTGAACTTGTTGTTGGTGGTTTGGAGAAACTAGAGGTTTTGGAGGGCCTGTAGAAGGAGGAGCAGCAGCAGCATTCATTGAAGCAGAACGAGTATGTTGTGGTATATTATTCATATTGTTTAAAGACAGAGTTGACTTACCAGTAATATGACTATCAGATTCGTATTTACCGTAAGGCAGAAAAGGTTGTTGTGAACTTCTTCTTGAATGAATTGATCTATCTTCTGATTCTAAATGGCTATTACCATCAGTTTGTCTTTTAATTAAAGGAGTAGCCGAAGGAGCCGGACTATTTCTCGTACTTTCTTCTGGAACGATACTAAAAGCTGAATCACTACCCATCAAATCTTTTAATTGTTCTTCTAAATTATCAATATCATCATAAAGTTTAGATGTTCTGTCTTTTTTAGGAGATTGAGATCTAGCAATTGGTTCAAACGATTTACTTGATCTATTTTGAATATTCTTATTTGGAGATTGAGATTGTAAACCATTTTTACTGTCTTGTTGTTGTATAGATAATTGTTGTATTGGAGTTTGTTGTTGTTGTTGTTGTTGTTGTTGTGATTCGGAAGCAGCAATTTCACGAAATGATTGAGAGGGTTGTTGTTGTTGTTGTTGAAGATGCGAGGATGATTGACGAGATTTTGATTTCATTGATGGTTCAGAATGTTCTCTTAATATAGGTAATGTAGGTGCACTTGGTGGAGGTTTACGTGCAGGTGACACTGATCTAGGATAATTTTGAGAAGGAGGATAATTATTTTGAGATGGAGGATAATTATTTGGAGGGTAGTTATTAGGAGGGGGATAGTTATTTGATGGATTTGAAGGAGGATAATTATTAGAAGGTGGATAATTATTAGGAGGAGGATAATTGTTTGATGATGGAGGATAATTATTAGGTGGGGGATAATTATTATTAGACAATGGTATTGTTGGAAGAGTTCCATTTTGATTTTGACCTTGAGGACCAGGCATTGGAATTGGTGTCATTAATGGGCCACCTTCAGGATGAGTTAAATCAATTGGTATTGTTGGAGAAGGAGTTTGATCAGATGATGGTTGTTGTTGATGTTTTTTATTTTTAGGATCATTTAAATCAATATATCTACCATCTTTAGTTGGAACCATTAATGGACTTCTATTTGATCTAACACTAAGTCTTGAACCATTATCACTTTCAATTGGTCTAGTATGATTATTATTATTAGGTCTAACTGAAACAGAAGGAGTTGATGGACCATAAAATGTAGAAGAAGGCCTACTATTTGGAGATTGTTTTTTATAATGATTATCAGGTTGTAATGAAGGTATATTTGGAATCAATGGAATTGAACCATCAATAATTGTTGTATTTGGATTTGAAGGTTGAATCGAATTTGAGATAGTTGAATCAAATTCAGATGTATTCTCAGCAATTAAAGGCACATAATCTTTTGATGGTAATGGAGGTGGAATTGGAATCATTTTTAATTTAGTTTTTTCTTCTTGAATTGATTTCTTTTTTGATTCTTGTTTTATACGTTTTGCTTCTCTTTCAGCTTGATTAATTTTTTCTTCCAGTTCTCTTAATTTTTCTTGTTTAATTTCTAATTCAACATCAAAATGATCTCTTTCAATATCTTGTTCTTCAATGATAACCCATTTTTTAAAACCTTCAGCTAATTCAGCTTCCATTATATAAGTTTTACCAAAAGTTCTTTTTTTAATACTTGTTTCTTCACTACCTAAAGATGCTAACCAAGTCCAAATAAAATAATCATCAATTGAAGCTCTTGTAATTGAAGCAGTGAAAAAATCATGGGATTTTTTTTTACTTGATTTTGTTGAATATTCAGTCATATCTTGAGCCCAACCAGCTAATAATTTAAATTTTAATTGATTATCATGAGTTTTACCATCAGAAATCATATCTTCATCATATAAACATAAATTATCTAAAATTCTTGTACCTTCATCAGAAAGTTTACTAAATACTGATTTTGGATCATTAAATAATCTTTTTAATAATAAATAATCTTCTCTAGTATAAAATAAAGCAGGATCATCAAATTTTAAAGTTTTTGAAACACGAGCAATTAATTCAGCTGGATTTTTAGAAGGTCTATTTGATCTAATTGTAACCATTGGAATTTCTTGTAAATATTTAGCAGCAGTATTTGGAGATGAAGAAGTTGGTGGTGGTGGATAATCTCTATTTGATTTTAAAATTAATTGTAAAGTTTTTGGTAATTTATCAAGTTGACCTTTTGGTGGCATTGAATGTAAAAAAGCTAATAATAAATGAAACATTGCATCACCTGCAGGTATCCATTCAAATAAACCTCTTTCAAAACTTGGAGTACCAGTATGTTTATTTCTAACTGGATGAAAAGCCCAAAGACCACAAACTTTACTAATTTTTTTTGCAGTCATATTTTCTCTTGAATTTAAAGCTATTGCAACAATAAGATCAAAAAAATCATAAACAATTGAAGCATGAGCACCAGAAGCTAAACAATTTGGCATAAATTCTAAAAATGATCTTCTTGGATAACTATTTTCTTCTTCCATTTTAACAAATTTAGTATAAGTTTTCCAACCAATAATACAATTACCTGGTAGTCTACACCAAATGAATTTTAAAGCACTTATTAGAGTATATTCATCAGTTTGTTTAACAATAGTAGTCATTTCTTCAATTTCAATTGGAGTTCCTTCTAAAAAAATTGAATTTATAAAATCTTTTAAATTGATATCTAATTGTTCTGGTCTCATTGGTAATAATAAAAATGGGGATTTTGTACCTATAAAATGAAAAATTATAAAAAAGAGATAGTTAGTATAATGGATAATGGATAATAATTTAATAAATAAATAAATAAATAAGACATACCTTTTCTTTTCAATTCAGTTGTTATAACATGAATAGTATCTTTAATAACTTTTCTTTCGAATTCAATATCATATTTATCTTTTAAAGAACCATATTTATAATCAGTTTTTAACTTGAAATCTTTTCTAAATTGTTTATAATTCTCTTCACCAAAATCAGAACAAAATATAAAAGCTTCATCGCCATTGACTTGACCTGATTTAATTTCAGAGACAACCTTATGAGATGGTAAACTTGGTAGGGGTTGTTTCTTCTTGTCCGATCTGGGGACCTTAGTCGGCATGGTTGTAAGGTGTTTGGGGGTAGACAAGAGAAGTGTCAAGTGAAGGGATAGCAAAGTAAGTTGTTTGTGTAGATGAAATCCAAAAGAGAGAGAAACGTAAACAAGCCATGGGTCGATTTCTGGGGGCGACGCGTCGGCGGGAGAGAGAAAGACGTAAGACACACACAGAGGAAGAGGAAGAGATGGTGGTCACAGAGAGTGGTTGTAGGATAGCAAGACACAATGGCTATAGAATCACAGGAGCAGATACAGCATCTCAAGGATACTAAACTCATAGGAATCATCGGCCTGGGTGACATGGGTCTCATGTATGCCAAACGATTCACTCAAGCTGGTTGGAAAGTTGTTGGTTGTGATAGAGAAGATAACTATGATAACTTAGTTCAATCAAATTTACCTTTTGAAATCGTCAAAAATGGTCACTATGTCTCAAGAAAATCAGACTATATCATTTATAGTGTTGAAGCTGAAAATGTTTCAAAAATTGTTTCAATTTATGGTCCTTCAACTAAAGTTGGTGCAATTGTTGGTGGTCAAACTTCTTGTAAATCTCCTGAAATTCATGCTTTTGAAAAATATTTACCAGATGATGTTCAAATTATATCTGTTCATTCGTTACATGGTCCAACTGTTAATACAACTGGTCAACCTTTAGTTTTAATTAAACATAAAGCATCTCAAGAAAGTTTTGATTTTGTTGAATCTTTAATGTCTTGTTTAAATTCAAAACATGTTTATCTTTCATATAAAGAACATGATAGAATAACTGCTGATACTCAAGCTGTTACTCATGCTGCCTTCTTAAGTATGGGGGATGCATGGCGTAATTCAAATCAATATCCATGGGAAACTCCAAAATGGATTGGAGGTTTAGAAAATGCAAAAATTAATATTTCAATGAGAATTTATTCAAATAAATGGCATGTTTATGCAGGTTTGGCAATAACGAATCCATCAGCTCATGAACAAATTTTACAATATGCAAATTCATCAAATGAATTATTTACATTAATGATTCAAGGTAAAAAAAATGAATTAAGAGAAAGACTGTTTAAAGCAAAAAATGATGTGTTTGGTCATTTAAAAAAAGATCATGAATTATTATTAGATGATGATTTATTACAACAATATTCATTAAGTAAGATTCCACCTGGTGGTAGACAACCAAATTCACATTTATCATTATTAGCAATTGTTGATAGTTGGTCATGTTTAAATATTGTTCCTTATGATCATAATATTTGTTCAACTCCATTATTTAGAATCTTTTTAGGTATTACAGAATATTTATTTTGTACACCAGGATTATTGGAAATGTGTATTGAAGATGCAGTTGATGATTGTGCATTTAGACAAGATGATTTAAATTTTGTAATTGCAGCTCAAAATTGGTCAAGTATTGTTTCATATGGTGATTTTAATTTATATAAAAAGAATTTTATTGAGACACAAGAATATTTCAAATCCATGTTTCCAGAAGCTAATAGGGTTGGTAATGAGATGATTAAGAATATACTCCAGAGAGTGAAGGATCAAGAATCTCGTAATTAAATAAATAAATAAATAAATAAATAACTAAATAGCTATAATAATTGCATGTAAAGAGGATAACTTTTAGTGTAAACACGTGGCGCAGCACTCTGCTGCTCCTCCTCCCGCGCCACGCCTGCAGATTTCGTTTTCAACAGAAAGAACACAAAATTCATTTGATTTCATCTACATTTAATTGATTTATAATCAAATCAGATTTTTATTCAAAAGACATATATTTAAATTTAGAATGGGTAACGTTTTTAGTTCGATCTTTGGAAAATTATGGAATTCAAATAAAGAAATTAGAATTTTAATTCTTGGTTTAGATGGTGCTGGTAAAACAACAATTTTATATAAATTACAAATGGGTGAAGTGGTGAAGACTAAACCAACTATAGGTTTTAATGTGGAAACTTTACAATATAAAAATATTTCAATTAATATGTGGGATTTAGGTGGTCAAACTTCTATAAGACCATATTGGAGATGTTATTATGCAAATACTGCTGCTGTTATATTCGTTGTTGATTCAACTGATAAAGATCGTATAGATATAGCTAAGAAAGAATTACATATGATGTTAAAAGAAGATGAATTATCTGATAGTGCTTTATTAGTATTTGCAAATAAACAAGATCAACCTGGTGCTTTAACTGCAGCTGAAGTTTCAAAATCTTTAGGTTTAGTTGAATTAAAAGATAGAAGTTGGAGTATTGTTGCAAGTAGTGCAATAAAAGGTGAAGGTTTAACTGAAGGTTTGGATTGGCTGATCGATGTTATTAAAGAAGAACAACTTTGATATATTTGAATTGAATTAATCAAATTTAATGAAACAAAAAAAAAAGTCACCATAATCAATCAATCAATCAATCAATAAATCAACTAATTTTATCATATTTTTTTTTTTTTCTATTCTTTGAAAAATATCTTGTAATTTTATTCAAACTGTGTTAATTATTTACTTTTAAAAAAAAATGTGGTATTTTACAAATTAGTTTAATAAATAAAATCGTTATCTCCAATTCAAATAAAGCTCTGATTCTCTTTTCTTTTCTCTCTATTTCTCTTATTTTTTTTGTTTGATTTTTATGTTTCTTCTAATCTATATCCATCTCTTTTATTAACTTAGATTATAATAAACAATATATATATTTCGTGTAAAAACAGTAAAACTTGTAAAAGTATAAGGCCATTAGCTTAGCAATAAAATCGCTAAAAGCGAAAGAAATTAATTTGGTTAAAGGAAAAGCTGTGTTTATTAAATTCTTTATTTCCTTCCCTTTTTTTCTTCCACAAATCTAATTTCAAATCTTATCTTCATTATCATTATCTTATAACATTGTTTTAAAATATGTTTAAAATAGGATGTGTTCCAACTCAGTTAATACGGGGTTTTAAGACAACTACTTCAATAACTCCATCTCCACTTTCTTCCTATAATTTCCAATTGAATAAAATTATAATAAGGAATAATAATTCATTTATTAAAAAAAATCAAATACAGGTAATTAGACAATTTCATAGTTCAAGAACAAGATCAAATAATAATAATCATGATTATAGTGGATTTAAATATATTAATTCAAAATCTTTATTTATTTCATTTGGTATTACTGTTTCAATCTATGGATTATTTTTAATTAATTATAATGAAAGTAATGTTATTTTAAATGAAGCTAGAATTTATAGACAATTATTTAATGAACAATCTGTATTATCAAATAAAAATATAATTCAAGCTGATCCAAATCAAGATACATATGAAATGGGATTATATATATCATCCCAAAATGAATTAGAAAAAGAAGAAGAAGAAATTAGAAATTCAAAATTATCAAAAAAATATATTGGAATTTTATTTAAATTTAAATTTTTTTTAGTGGATTATGTTTGGGAACCAATTATTACAATTGGAAGATTTTTAGAATTAACATTTATTTTTTTACCAATTGTTATATTATCACCAATTCAATATTTTGGTAAACATAATGATAAAAGTATTAGATCAGGTTCATTAATTTGGTATAAATTAATTAGAATTAGTTCAGAATGGGCTGGCGCATCATTTATTAAATTAGGTCAATGGGCAGCATCAAGAACTGATATATTTCCAAATGGATTATGTGATGAATTAAGTAAACTGCATTCAGATGCAAAAGCACATTCATTTAATCAAACTAAAAAAATTTTAGAGAAATCATTTAATGGATTAAAAATTAATGATATATTTGATGAATTTGATAAAGAACCAATTGGATGTGGTGCAATTGCACAAGTTTATAAAGGAAAATTAAATTCTAAATTTATTAAAAAAGATCATGATGCATTTGTTGCAGTTAAAGTTGTTCATCCAAATGTTGAAATTAAAATTGAAAGAGATTTAAAAATTATGAGATTTTTTGCAAATATAATTGATTGTATACCAACAATGGAATGGTTATCATTACCAGAAGAAGTTGAAAATTTTGAAATTTTAATGAAGATGCAATTAGATTTAAGAATTGAAGGTAATAATTTGGATAGATTTAAAAAGAATTTTAATAAAGAGAATAATAATAATAAAATGTTAAGTGAAATTAAATTTCCAAAACCATATATTGATATAAGTTCAAGAAAAGTATTAATTGAAGAAAGAATTAATGGTATATCAATGAATAAATTATTAAATATGAAGAATAATGGATTAATTGAAAAAGGAGGTATATGTAAAGAAGCAAGTGATATATTAATTGATTCATTTTTAAAGATGTTAATATTAGATAATTTTATTCATGCAGATTTACATCCAGGTAATGCATTTATTAGATTAATTAAGAAGGATAGAAATGGAAATAATATAAGTAATGAATTTGAAACAGATGAACTTATTGAAAGATTAAATAAATTAAATTTAAAAGAATTATCAATTGAATTTAAAAAATTACAATTAGATGGATATAGACCACAATTATGTTTAATTGATGCTGGATTAGTTACTGAATTAAATGAAGTTAATAGATATAATTTCTTATCATTATTTAATGCATTAGCTGAATTTGATGGATATAAAGCTGGAGAATTAATGATTGAAAGATCCAAAACTCCAGGTACAGCAATTAATAAAGAAGTTTTTAAAATTAAAGTTGAAAAATTAGTTAGTAGAGTTAAAGAAAGAACGTTTACATTAGGTACAATTTCAATTGGAGATTTATTGGATAGGATGTTATCTATGGTTAGATCACATCATGTTAGAATGGAAGGTGATTTTATAACAGTTATAGTTGCTATATTATTAATGGAAGGTATTGGTAGACAATTGGATTCTGAATTGGATTTATTTGCCAGGTGTGTATTTGCTTGGAATTTTGGTATTCCTACGATTTAATTATTAAAGAAAGAAGTACTAACCTATATATGATATTATTATTATTGATAGATCACTTCCAATTTTAAGAAAGATTGGATTTCAAGAAGGTAAGTTGATATTAAAAGATGGTGATAGTTTGAGTATGATTAAAGTGTGGTTGACTTTGGAAGTCAGACAGTTTGTGAATGCATCAGTTCAAGATATCTATAGGTTGGTGAAATCAGATGGGCTCTGTCCTAACTATTGAATTAGTCAATGTGTATATGTAAATTTAGTAATGTAAATAGCTATAGATAAATAACCCATCCAGTGGCATCCACGTGTAGTAATTAATGTTTCTGTTCAGCATGTGCAACTGATTGATTTATCCTGCTACCATTTACATTTACATTTACTCTCTGCTATACTCCACTTTAACTCTCCTTATCCTCCTACTCTACTACTACTATACTCTTCTTACTACACCACTACAGTACTACTACCACTATAGTGACTACCCTCCTCCAGAGTCCTCCGTCCTCTTCTTATCAGCAAATTCGGTGTTTATTCTCCGTTTCTTTTCCCGCCGCTTGGATCTCATTTTCTTCTTATTTGTTTTCAATTCATTAATCCTCCAATTTCCTGTTTATTTCTCTTTTCTTTCAATTCAATTCAATCAAATATGAAGTTTGGTAAAACATTCTTGGGCCATCAAGTTCCAGAATGGCAACCTCATTACATGAACTATAAATCTTTAAAAAAACAAATTAAATCAATTAATTTAAAACAAGCTGAATTACTATCAATCAATCCAAATTTAGATGTTTTAAATGTATCTGAAATTAAAAATCAATTGGCTTCTTTTTTTTATCAATTGGATTTAAATATTGAAAAAGTTGATGAATTTTATAATAAACAATATACTGAATATCAAAGAAGATTAAAAAAAATTAATTCAATGTTAAATCCAGAAAATTTAATTTTTGAAGATGATGAAGAATCTGATGAAATTATTGGTATATTATTAGAATTAAGAAATTGTTTTAGAAATTTAAAATGGTTTGGTGAATTAAATAAAAGAGGTTTTAGAAAAATCTTGAAAAAATTAGATAAAAAAACTGGTACTCAAAGACAAGATACTTTTTTAAATTCAAGAATTTATTCATTACCTTTTTCAAATGAATTGGATATATTAAGAGATCTGACTATAATTAATAACTATTTAACTAAATTATCAGTTACTGTTGAATTATCAAAATCAATGAGTGAGCAATCAACTACTTTTGATAATCAAAATAAATTTACTGGTTCTTCTGCTTCTTCAATTTCAAATATGGATTTAAATTTAAATTTAAGCAATTCAATGTTACCACCTCCTACTTCTGCATATATCCCTTCAATTAATAAAACTTTATCTTCACTTTCAACTTCTCCAATGAATATTTATTTAGAATTTATTAAAAAAGATGATCCTGAAGGTTTAAATCAAGCTTTAATTAAAGATCATATGTCTCCTGTTTTAGCTCCATTAAAATTATTATTAGCCCTATTAAATAAATCAACAATGAATTTAAGTTATAAATGTATTGATGAATTATTAGAAATTATTCCTGTTTTATCTGATGCTTCTGATATTAGTGGTAGAAATTTTATTCATCATCATATTATTGCTTTAGGTAAACAATCTGTTAATAAAGAAAAACAGCAACAGCAACAACAACAAGATCAACAACAAGAACAACCAAAACAATATTTCAATACAACAAGTACTAATAGTAATGGTCATTCAATTCCATTAGCTCAAACTCCAAATGAATTTAATTTTAGATTATTAAGTACTTTTGGTCCAGATGGTATTAATTCAAATGATTCTTATCAAGGTTTACTGTATATATTTGATCATTTACCACCTCATTTAAAATTTGCAATTTTACAAAAAGATAATTATAAAAGAACTCCATTACATTATGCTGCTCAATATGGTTTAAAACAAGTTACTTCAATTATAGTTCAATTCTTAAAAAAATGGGGTTTATATAATGATTCTATTTCTTTAGATGATACTAAAAATTGGGGTGATTCTGAAATGTTATCTCCAATTCATTTATCAATTTTAGGTACTCATCCAAAGACAACTGAAGTTTTAATTAATTCAATGGATGTAAATGTTGAATTAACTTGTCCAAACTTATTATTAATTGCAACTAGATTAAATTCTCCTGAAATTTTATCTTTATTATTATCACGTAAAGGTTTATCTGTTGATTATATGGAATCAGATACAAAAGAAACTCCTTTATATATTGCATCAAAACTAAATTTATTTAAAACTGTTGAATTTTTATTAAATAATGGAAATGCAAATACAGAAATTGGTGAAGCTACATTTGGTTGGACTCCAATTTTTGTTGCTGCTTCTGAAGGTTTTAAAGATATTGTTAAAATTTTAATTGAAAAAAATGCTAAATTTGATTTACAAGATCAAAGTGGGTGGTATCCAAGAGAACATGCTGCTTTAAGAGGTCATTTAGAAATCACTGATTTGTTAACTCCAAAAAATTATAATCCTTATGATTCAATAAATGCTTTATCACCTTCATTATCTCCAGAAGTTAAACCTTTTAATGAAAATAATTTAACAACTACAAGTATTGATAAATTACCTGATTATTCAGAATCTTCAAAAACTGCTCATAATCATAATAATGTTATTAAAAATTTAAGAAATTCAAATAATCTCAAAAGATCAATTTCACCAAGTTCAAATTCAAAAATTACTAAATCATTTGGTCATCGTTGTTTAAAATCAAATGAATCTTTAATTTTAATTACTTTAGGTAGTGCTGATACTAGAAATATTCAATTACCAATTGATTTGAATAGAGTTCCAATTTCAAAAGCTCATACAACTGAATTAGATACTGCTCTTTCAATTAAAATTAGTGCTAAAAATTTGAATTTTGATAATAATCATTCACAACAAGAGCAAAATGAACAATCTCCAGTTCAATTAGATTTACCATTAGATGATAATCATGGTGGTGCAACTGAACCAATTACTTTTAAATGTATTGATACTGATCCATTAGATACAATTATTTATTTTGATGTTGTTCCAACTTATCAATCAACTGAAGAAACTAAAAATCCAAAGAAAATTCTGGGTAGAGCAGTTGCAGTTTTAAGAAATGTTTATACAGGAGTTGGACCAAATAAAAGATCATTAACAAATTCAATTATTTTACCAATTTTAGAATATGGAACATTAGAAGTTTTAGGTACAATTAGATTTGAATTTATGTTGGTTAAACCATTTTCACATCCAAAAATGACTTTAGGTAGAACTGAAACTTATTGGAAATCTTTAGTTTCATCAAGAGTTATTGGTCATAGAGGTAATGGTATGAATAGAAAAGATAGAAAATCATTACAATTAGGTGAAAATACAGTTGAATCTTTTATTGCTGCTGCTTCATTAGGTGCTTCATATGTTGAATTTGATGTTCAATTAACTAAAGATGATGTTCCTGTTGTTTATCATGATTTCTTGGTTGCTGAATCGGGTATTGATATTCCAATGCATGCTTTAACTTTAGAACAATTTATGGGTTTAAATAATCATCAAGATTTAAATGATGATTTACATTCTGTAACTCATAAAAATTCAAAAGATGATTATTATTTATATAAAAATTCAAAGCCAAGATCAATTTCATATCATGAAAAACTGAGTGGATTAAATAATAATAATAGTGGTGTTTCTAAAGATTTAAAAAATAATAATGAATTTACTCCATCTCAAGAAAGAATGAAATTAACAAGAACTTGGAAAGAAAAGCAATATAAAGGTAATACAAGAGGTTCATCAATTGCATCATCATTTGTTACATTAGTTGAATTATTTAAAAAAGTTCCAAAAAATGTTGGATTTAATATAGAATGTAAATATCCAATGTTAGATGAAGCAGAACAAGAAGATATGGAACAAATTTTCCCAGATATGAATCATTGGGTTGATACAGTTTTAAAAATTGTTTATGAAAATGCAGATGGTCGTGATATAATTTTTTCATCATTTCATCCAGATATTTGTTTAATGTTATCATTAAAACAACCATCAATTCCAATTTTATTTTTAACTGAATCAGGTACTGCAGAAATGGCTGATATTAGAGCAAATTCATTACAAAGTGCTATTAGATTTTCAAAAAAATGGAATTTATTAGGTATTGTTTCGAATGCTGATCCAATTGTTGCTTGTCCAAGATTAGCTTCAGTTGTTAAAAATTCAGGTTTAGTTTGTGTTACTTATGGTACAAAAAATAATGATCCTGAAAATGCTAGATTAGAAATGGCAGCTGGTGTTGATGCAGTCATTGTTGATTCTGTTTTAGCTGTTAGAAAAGAATTAACTAGAGATAAAGTTACTGGTAGTGGTAGTGCTATTGAGTTTACCGTTAAGAATGACGATAAAAAGCGTGCTTTTAGTCCTGTTATTGAAGGTTGATTTTTTATTATTATTTGTTTTATTTAATTAGGATTCATATATCCATATATGCTTTTTTTTTTAAGTTTCTTTGATTGTATTTTTTTTTATCTTAGTTTGTGTTTCGTGTGATAGTTTTATTTTATCATTAATTTGATTTACTTTTTAATTTATTTATTTTTGTTTTGTGTTTTCTGTTTTCTGTTTTCTGTTTTTCATTTTTTGTGTTTTATTACGTTATGATATCTTTTAATGATATATCTCCATGACCTCCATTTCATCTAACTCTATATCCATAAGAAGGATTTTGGTCTGTCCGATCAGCCAATCAACACTTTCTTTTATATCCGCAACGCCAAAAACCTTCTTTTATTCCTCATGATGATCATGATCATGATCATGATCATGAATTCTAGATCTTCGAATAATTTCCTGTTTACTAATTATTTCCTGAAATATAAAAATCAACTTCTTTGTCATAATTTTGAACTTGAATAGGAATAATTGAGGAAACATCATTTTGAATTATATTCGAATCATTTAAAAATTGTTCGTTTATTGTGTTGTTAATGATTTTCAAAGAAAAAAATTGTTTTTGTTAAAACTCCATTAATGAAAGATGAGAAAATAAAGATAATATCAGGACTTTAAATAATAAAGAGCAAGAAAAAAAATAACGTTTGGCTTAGAAACTAATGATTATACAATCTTGAAGAAAGAATAACAGATGTGCATGAATATTACCTCTTTGTTGTAAGTCAAAACGGATAGTATGTGCTTGATATTCCCAAAAATCACAGGATTTTGTTTAATCATTTCAATTAAATGATGACATTTAATTTTAAAAAGCCTACCCATTCTAAAATTTGATTTAATGAATTTTTTACAATTTATGGTCTCTCGATCCCAATTAAGTAAACCTGTTTTTGTAACAAATAAGATAGGATTGCCAAATTTTCTTTTTAAAGGAATAATATCATAAAGCTTAGTTTTGAAATATTTGCCAGATCTATGTGTTGTATGGGACAAATAAGAAGACCTAAATTTAAGGATTTCAGATGCAACAGTCTTAGTTATCATTCGAATTGGTGTTTAGTTGCTATATTTACTAATATTGATATGTTAATATAGATGATGATTCTATTTTAGTTTGGATCATTGAAAGATAAGATCTAATAAATCTTAGAGGTTTCCAATTCCTAAAAGAAATAAAACTAAAGAACTTGTATCAATTAAGACTTGTTTAAATTGTGAAGAAATCCAGGAATCATAAGTACGACCTTGATTTGTAGTAGCTAGAACTAAAGAATTATTAGAAATATTGGAGCTAGCTGCTAGAGATTAGATAGAAAGAAGGAGTTAATAATAATTCAAAAAAAAAAAAATAGCCAAATTTATTTGAGTATGGTAAGTTTTATTTAATAAGGACAAATAAATAAAAGACGTAATAAATCAAATCTTATCTTTATTTATATTTCCTTTATTTCTTTGTATTTATTTTATATTAATATATCTTTTACTCTATTTCTACTTTTCCTTCTTGGTTAAATCTAAATTTAAAATTTTCAAAGAAATAAAAAGTAAGGGATAAAAGAGATCAAATAGAACAAATTGAGAGAATGTAATAAATAAAAAGACTTTGATTTGAATAAGGAAACTAAAGTTGAAAAAGAATTGAATTTTTTTTTTTGAAAAACTTTCTTATCCAGTATAGGATAAGTAATCATATTATACAGTTTGTTATCGGGTATTTTGTATTCCTCTAGTTAATGATATCATATACTTCAAAATTTTTGTTAGTATGAAATCGCTCAAGAGTTATTAAAGGTAATTTCCAGTGATATCTAGGTTTATTTGCTGTAAATTTAGAATATTCAGCTATTAATATATATTCATGAATATTTATGAATCCTGATTTGTGAAATATAGCTTCATGGAAGTTATATATACAATCTGATTTGATATATAAATTTAGAATTATGCTTCTAGAAATCCAAGCATCACGATGATTTACCAAGCACTGATCAAGATAGAGCCGCATGGAGCACAATCTTAAAGTACATTTATATTAATTTAATTTATATTAATTATAATTAATTAATATTATATAATTAGTTGATTGAATCATATATTTCTTTCAAAATAAAATATGATTTGATCACGTCCATATGTTAGGATGACGAAAGCATATAGGAAGTGCTAACTGTGTGAATTGTATAGGAATTAGAAATTCTTTAGGGTCCACACAAAATTAATTGCGTTGAACTGCGACGTTTTCCCCGTATTTTTTTTTCGATTTGCATGCACGTACGTCTGTAAGTTTGTAACTCAATATCAGTTATGATTAAGCTAGTATTCTCGTATAACCCTATATTGTATTGTAACTATACAATTTCCAATTGTATGATTTGTATCACCAGCTTATAATCAAATTAAAACCATCACCACATATATGTATGGCCCATGAATGAAGATGAAAAGGGTATCACATGCAACCCAATCAGTAATTTCAGTTAACCCCTTTTTTGAGTTCAAAGGTACAAATTAGATCACAGTTTGGGCTCCTTAATTTTCACACGTTTTGGCCAACTGAGCTGTGTAATTATCTATTCAGTCTTCACTGTTCACAGAAGCACCTGTAAAGCTGGAAACTTCTACCAGCCTCTACCTATACGTATACAGTCCTTCGACATGCAATGATTATAATCAATCAAACAATTAACGTCAGTCAATTCACCTGAAATTTATGAAATTCAACGCTGCGCCATATAGGTTGTTCCGGGCTGTGCTCCCGTGCGTACATGCTTATGATAATACTCAGCTGGAACGAAGGTATAAAACTCTCTCCCTTTCCACTTATTTCTCAATTGCCCTCCTCTTACTCTTTTCTTTCTGTCAATTAAGGAACTCATACTCCATCTTAACTCTACAAAACTACTTATCATGTCTTCTACAATCATTGCAAGCGGTATCCCATTATCCACTACTGACGATAAAGTCAAGGACTTTTTCTCTTTCTGTGGTAAAATCAAAACTCAACAAACTATTGATAAATCTGAAACAAGTAAAACTGTTTCTGTTGAATTTGAATCTGCTTCTGCTGTCTCTACTGCTTTATTATTAAATGGTGCTGAATTAGAAGGTTCTCCAATCAAAGTTATTGAAGAAGGTTTATCTAAACAACCTCCAATTACTGATGTTAAACCAGCTGTTGAAGCTCCACCTCCAGCTTATACCCCAACTCCAGCCTCTACTACAAGTTCTGTTACACCTGCTGCTCCTGTCGTTGCTCCTGTTGATACCAAAACTCCAGATGTTCCAGTTCCAGTTGCTGTTCCTGTTGCTGCCCCTGTTGCTGCCCCTGTTGAAGCTCCAGCTGCTCCAGCTGCTCCAGCCGCCCCATCAACTACAACTACAAGTACTACCGCTGCTGCTCCTGCTGCTCCACCAGCTTCAGCTCCACTTAAAGAATCAACTGAAGTTGTCCCAGAAGCTGCACCAGTTACTGATATTCCACAAGAACATAAACCAAAATCAGCCATTGCTGCTGAATATCTGGCTCATGGTTATGCTTTAGGTGATTCATTTGTTCAAAAAGCTGTTGAATACGACCAAAAGAAAGGTGTTTCTACTAAATTCAAGTCATTCTTATCCAATTTAGATACTAAATATAATATTCAAGAAAAGAGTAAACAACAATACTCTAATGCCAATGATAAATTAAAACTAAATGATAGATATGTTAAAGGTAGATCAACTTTAGATACATACTTTAAGAATGATAAAAATGGTGTTAAAGTTCACAGTTTCTATACTAGTATTGTTTCTAATGCCAAACAAGTTCATGAAGAAGCTAAAAGATTAGCTGAACTTAAAATATCTGAAAAAGCTCAAGTTTCATCAGTTGCTCCAACTTCTACTACCGCTGAAGCTGCTGGTAAAGTTCCTTTAGAAAAGAATTAAGTTTAAGATTGATATGCATCAAATTTACTCTAACTTATTCTTTTTTAATTCGATCCAGCTATTATATTAATTGAATAATTCAATTTGAGTTTAGAGAATTCTTTAACTTTAAATTATGTTTACGCTTGTTTTTATATCTTTATTATAATTTTTTTATTCTTTTTTCATCCGTTTTTTTTTATTTGGGTTATGTATTGTATTTTATTTTATGTATCTCTGTTTTTCTATAACTTTTCAATTAATCAATTAAATACTGTATGGATATATATATATTACGTAATGCTGATCACGTGCACGCGTCTCGCTTATCAAGAAAGTGGTGTGTGTTTGCGGCTTTGGCAAAATAACAATTTCCCAATCGGGAATTAGTTAGGTGACGCTTTTGGTATCGAGTTGCGCACTACTCCAAAGTGAAATTGGAGCTCCAACTACTGCTTAAACCTCTTTTTTATTATCAATTGATTCTTTTCGATTATAAAACAATTACAATTAAAAAGACAACTAACTAAAAGATCACAATGTCTTCTTCTGAAATTGCCAAATTGTTACAACCAACAACTCCGAAATCTGATTCTAAGAAAAAACATAATGTTAGTCAAATAAAGAAAGTTGCAAGTGTTAATAAACAAACTTCTGCTTGGATTTCACCATTTAGACCAACTGCTTCAAAATCAACTAAATCTAAATCAGCATCACCATCTGTTCCTTCAAGTCCAATTAAAACAAAATCTTCATCAACATTACCAGAAACTGAACCTTTACCAGTTGTTTCTAATGATGTTTCCGCTCCCACCGAAACCGATGATGTTGAAGCAGCAACAGACAAAACAGTCACTCCAGTTTCTGCTGGAGAAACAGCTTTAGATGAATCTGTTTCAGGTAATGGTGATGTTCATGAAGATGAAGAAGCAATTGACCAAACTATTATTGAAGAACCGGTCATTGTTGATGAAACTCCACAAATTGAAGTTAAAGAAGCCGAAATCGAAGAACCTCAAATTACTACCGAAACTTCAAATATTGAACCAATTCCTGAAATTGAAGAAGAACCAATTGTTACAACTGAAGAACCAGTTATTGAATCTAAAGAAATTGAAGGTTCTGAAGCTATTCCAGCTGAAGAAGTTGCTGAAATCACTCCAATTGAAGAAGAAGAAGAAGTTGATGAACCAGTTGATTTATCTCCACCTGAAATTGATGATGTTGAAAAACAATATGCTTCTAAACCAAAGATGTTAAATAGATATCAAGAAAATAAACAAATTGTTAGTGCTGCTATGAATAAAGCTTCTGTTGAAAATCCAACTAGAGTTGTTAATTTAGGTGCTGGTTTAAAATTAACTGAAGCACAAATCTACGAATTAGCTAGAAAAAGAGTTGCTCCAATTTTAAAAGATGTTGATCAATCAGTTGAAGAAAGTTTAGCTAGAGATAAAGTTAAAGCTGATGCTGAAGAAACAAAAATTGTTCAAAAAGATGAAAAGAAGATGGAAAAACAATTGAATAAATATAAAGCTCGTATTGAAAAAGAAAATAAAGATATCACTAAGAAGTTTGAACAAGATATGAAAGAAACTGAAAATAAAATGAAACTTTCTGAAAAAGCTGCTCAAAAATATATTGAAGATACAAAAACTACTATTGTTCAAGATGGTAAAGATGGTGAACTTGCTGAAGAAAATGCTGCTGCTGCTCATATCACCAATAGAGAAACAACCATTAAAAATGCTGAAGATTTTAAAGAAGCTAAAATCGCTGATTTACAAGAAACTGTTGATAGACAAGTTATTGAAAAGGAAAAGGCTACTCAATTCCAAACTGATGGTGATCAATATAAATTAGAAGCTGATAAAATTGAAGTTGAATTATCTCAAAAAGAACTAGAATTGCAAGAAAAGTTAAAGAGACTTGAAGAATTACTTGCTACTAAAGCTGAAAAAGATAATTTAATTAACAGTGCTATTAGACAAAAGAAGATTTCTGAAAGAAATTTAACTATTATTACTCAAAAACATGAAAGAGCTTCTGCTAATGTTTCTAAATTAGAAAGTCATTTAGCTTTATTAACTACAACAGTTGGTGCTCATTCTACTAAGATTAATGATTTAAATACTACTGGTAAGGAAGCTCTGGTTACTAAACGTGAAACTGCTAAGCAAGCTACTGCTGATTGGGAAGACGAAGTTCAAAAAATCAGAATTGAAGAAGCTACCAAACAAGAAAGATTAAGAATTGAAGCTGATGAAGAAAGAAAGAGAATCGAAAAAGAAAAAGCAGACGAAGAAGCTAGACTATTAAAGCAAAAAGAAGAAGATGAAGAAAAAGCTAGATTAGCTAAGATTGCTGAAGAAGAAAGATTAGCTAAAGAAAAGGAAGAAGAATTAAGATTAGCTGATTTAAAGAGACAAGATGAATTAGAACAATCAAAGAAAGAATCAAATAGATTAGAAGAAGAAGTCAAAGAAATGGAAAGATTGAGAGCCCTGAAAGCTGATAAAGAAAGATTATCAAAACAGCTTGCTGCCTTTTCTGTCGGTGCTGCTGCTGTTGGTACAACTGCTGCCATTGGTTCTGCTGCTGGATCCACTGCTAATGCTACTGGTTCAACTATTGGTGGTGTTTCCAAAGCAGTTTCATCTGCTATTCCTTCATCAAGTAAAAGTATCCCTGTTCAAGCTCCATCCTCTTCTACTGGTGATATTTCTCAACCAATTCATGAAGTTCCTGAAACTACAAGTGCTCCAGTTAAACCTTCAAGTTCTGACTCTTTTGCTAAGGAATTTAAACCAAGATCTAGATCAAATTCTTTAAAGACTCCAGCTCAACCTGTTATTGCAGTTGAAAATACTGATTCTAAACTAAAGGCAACTGATTCAACTTCTTCCAAAGCTAAAAAAATTGGTGGTCTATCTGCCGTTGTTGCTGCTGCTGCTTCAGCCGTTGGACTTTCCAGTTCATCTTCAGGTAAAAAAGCTACAACTCCAGAAGTTGGAACTAAAGAAGTTAAACCACCTATTCTGTCTGTTCCTGAACAAAATACTTCCAAGGATTTAAGCACAGCATCAAGTTTAGGTGAACTTGAAGATCCAGTTAAAGCTGAAAAGATTGAATTAAAAGAAATTAAAGCTGTTCCAATTACTACTAGCGAATCTTCAAATTTATTAGGATCAGAAAGTGCCCCACCTACAGCTGAATCAAAACCAGATAGTGGTGATGATTTAGATTCTTTAGAAGCTAAGAAAGCAATTGCTGCTAAACCTGTTTTTGTTGAAGAAGTTTCCGCTGGTAATAAAGTTGAGCCTGAAATTGAAAGTGATTATGAAGAAGTTGTTAGTTTAGTGACAATTGATTCAGCTGAATATCATGCTAACAAGGATGATCCAAATTATTTAATCATTTCTAATCCTTAAGTTAATTAATTGTTCTTTTTTTTATTTTTTTTATTTCAGCATATATATTGATTAATGTGCTGAAAAGTATTTTTGTTCTTTAAGTTTGTTTTACTTATATTTTTTTTTTACTTTTGTTATTATTTTTGAAATTGTTATTAAACGTTACTTTATAAACATTTTTGTTGTATATCGTATTATTATTATTTGGTTTTTATGTATTATTTTTGAAAAATGTCACTATTATTTAATTATTATTATACCTTTAAGATATCATTTCAATTCATTAGTGTATACGTAGGTGCTTAGTTATAATTTAACTTATTTAAGTACTAGGGGGTGTGTGAATTTGGGATCTACAATTCTTCAGATCTTGAAAAAATCTAAAAATCGTTTATTTTACTTAATTTATATAAGTACAGATTTACCGATTTAATATTTGTTACATAGGAATAACCTGAGTTTTTTTTTATTGAAAATATATGAAATAAACCTCTCTATTAAAGGAGGAGAAATATAAGCTAAAAAAGAAAAAAATCATTTATAACATGAAAGCATTTAAAAGTCATAAAAAAAGACACATCCTGCTAAAAGAAAAATAAAAAAATGAGCTGATAATTTTCATAATCGTATATATGTATTGTATTATAGAACTTTTTACTAAAACAAAAACAAAAAACAATAACAATTAATATATGAAATTTAATTAATTAATGTGATTGAGGTGTGTATCATTAAATTAGATCAAATTATCTTGTTTATCTGTATGCGAAACCTTTCTTAGCAAAATCCCAAGAATCATCTCTAATTCTACCTCTTAAGACTGGAATTTCAGAACCTGGAACATAGACATCTTCGAATAAGATATCCATCTTAGCTTCTGGAGGTGGAGCAGCTTCAGCTTCTTTAACTTGTTCATCAACATATTTTCTAGCAGCTTTATCGAATGCTTTAATTTCTTCTTCAGTTGCAATATCAAATTCTAATAAATGGGCTTTTAAACCTGCAATTGGATCATTTCTAGATCTCATATTTTGAACTTCTTCTCTGGTTCTGTAAGTAGTACCTGGATCAGACATGGAATGACCACCATATCTATAAGTTTCATATTCTAAAACTAATGGACCATTACCTTGAACAGCCCAATCTTTAGCAAATTTGGAAGCTTGGTAAACGGCTAAGATATCCATACCATTAACCTTTAAACCTGGCATGTATTGACCTCTCTTATAATATTCAGTTAAAGCAGAAGATCTTGAAGCAGAAGTACCCATACCATATTTATTGTTTTCACAAGCGAAAATACATGGTAAGTTCCATAATTTAGCCATGTTAAAGGCTTCAAAGACTTGACCTTGATTAGCAGCACCATCACCATATAAAGTAAAAGTACAGTTACCATTTTCTCTATAATGATGAGCAAAAGCTAAACCAGCACCTAATGGAACTTGAGCACCAACAATACCATTACCACCATAGAAACCTGGAGTAAACATATGCATGGAACCACCTTTACCGTAAGCAACACCACATCTTCTACCCATTAATTCACCTAAAACTTCTTTAACTGGAGAACCTCTCATATAAGTAAAACCATGACATCTATAAGAAGTAATAACATCATCTTGTTTGGTGATGGCATTTTCAATACCAACAGCAATAGCTTCTTGACCAACAGATAAATGACAGAAACCTCTAATCTTTTTAGCTTTATATAAAGCATCAGCAGCCATTTCCATTCTTCTGATAATAATCATTTGTTTATACATTTCAAGTAATCTTTCCTTTTCAGTTTCATAAACTAATTCTGGAGCATCCATGTTATAAGTTTCGAAAGAACTTTCTGGTAGTTCAATTCTAACAGTCTAAATTAAATCAATTTGAATTATGTTAGTATAATTTTATTAATCTGGAGGAGGGAGATAAGAAGGTGAACAGTTATAAAATTGAGGAATTTCGATAACAGGGATTCAAATGAATCATTCAGAATTAATGAAATATATGAATCCACTTATTATCAAGTCAATGGAATAGTTGTTTTTCAGTTGAAATGTGTCCGAAAGGTGATTAGTTAATAAAACATAAGGAATACATACATCACTTGCTGCAGTAGTAGCCAAAGTTCTGGCTAATCTAGGCAAGAGCACTCTTTGAGATTGTTTCAATGCTGAGGCAGCTCTTAACATATTGGAAGGTAGTAGTATATGGGGTTTTAAAAGAACCAATTGATGGGGTAGAAAGAGGAAAGGGTAGGAAGGAAGATACAAAGTTGGTGATCTGGAGAGTTCAAATAAATCTGATGGATTCAATTCAAAGTCTCACCTTATTTCGGAGAAGATTGGGCCTCGAGCGGAGGAGGACGGTCGGGGACGGTCACGTGCGCGCGCGTCGCTGGCGGGCGGGGTCACGTGCGCAGCGGAGCCGCAGGCTGAGGGAGATGGGTGTAATTTTTAATTTATTTATTAAGAGTACGTAGAATGGATGGGATCAAAAGACTACAATTGCCTGAATACACACACATACACCCTCAGACCATGTCAGATAACATCAGCCAGTACAAGTACTCGGAGATGGCCAACAAGGTCGTCAGAGCTGACAGGAGAATGATGGATAGAGGTGGTTTTGATGATAAATCAATCAATACAAACCCACAATCAATGATAGGAAAAATTAGTGTCAAAGATATGGGTTCAAATGTTCCACATAATACAAAAAGATCAATAGATGATATCGATAAAAGCATATACACTCTTGCTGAAAATAATCATAAAAGACCTAAGAAAACTACAAATAGAAATAGAAAAAGTATACTTGATTCAGAATTTGAAACTTTTAATTATACACCAACTAATAAACAAAATATAGATACATTTGAACAAATACTGAATTGGTGTAATAATCTTTTGGATAATGATATGCCTGATGATGTCGTTAGATCAACTGCTGATATTACTTTAGAAATTATGAAAAATGAATCATTTAGTGATTTAGTTAAAAAATCAAATCTTGAAAATGCAATTGGTTTTAAATTATCTGATGAATTATTTCAACAAATAACTTCCTTATCAAAAAATATTACAGATTATGATCAACAAGATGATTCTAGTAATGAAGATGATGCCATTGGAATAGTCATTGATGAAGAAGATGAAGCAGGTGAAGATGTATCTGAATCTGAAGATGAAGAACAAGGACAAGAACAAGAAAATGAAGGAGATGCTAATATTGAATTGAATGAAATACAAGATTTAAATGATGATGAAAATACTGTTGAAGTTACAAATTCTAGTAATTCAAAAAATGATGACTCTATATCAATCAAATCTATCGATCAATTCTGGCTTATAAGGAAAATTACTTCTGAATTACCTGATTTACAAGAATATGAACATTCTAATTTATCTAATAAAATAAATGATCTTCTTAAACAACTTAATGATGATAATAATATTAGACATTTTGAACGTGAATTGATTTCTTTTTTCCCAGAAGGATCTAATAAACTAGTACAATTACTATTAAATAATTATAATAAAATTTATTATGGATATAAATTATCTCAAATTAAAAGTTCCAAAGATAAAGAATCAATATTCAAAGAAATGAAATCAAAAGATTTACAAGATTTAATAGATGAATATCAAGGCAAATCAATAATACCTCAAGAAATAGAAACAACAACAACAACAACAAAGATAAAATCCACTCAACATAAAAACTCTAATCGTAAGAGAGGTCCTAAATATATTGATTTGAATAATCTTATATTTGAAAAAGGTCCACGTTTAATGTCATCAACTAAATTTAATTTACCAAAAGGTTCATTTAAGAGAGATGAAGCAAGTTGGAAAGAAATTCATATTCCTCCACCAAAGCAACCTGATTTTGGAAAATCAGAAAGATTAATTGAAATTTCAGAATTACCTTCTTGGGCTCAAACTGTCTTTCCATCTAATGAAACAAAAACTTTAAATAGAATTCAATCTAGGGTTTATCCAACTGCTTTTAATGATGATTCAAATATTTTAATGTGTGCCCCTACTGGTGCTGGTAAAACTAATGTTGCTATGTTAACAGTTTTAAGAACAATTTCTAATCATATGGATAAAGATGGAAATATTGATTTAAATTCATTTAAAATAGTTTATATTGCTCCTTTAAAAGCTTTAGTTCAAGAACAGGTTAGAGAATTTGAAAGAAGATTAAAACAATTTAATATTACAGTTAATGAACTTTCTGGTGATTCTAATTTAACTAAACATCAAATTGCTTCAACTCAAATATTAGTTACAACTCCTGAAAAATGGGATGTTATTACAAGAAAAGGTACCGATTTATCCTACGTGAATTTAGTGAGGTTAATTATTATTGATGAAATTCATTTATTACATGATACTAGAGGTCCTGTTATCGAAAGTATTGTTGCTCGTACTTTAAGAAATGTTGAAGAAAATAATGGTGAACCTGTTAGATTAGTTGGTTTATCTGCCACTTTACCTAATTATAAAGATGTTGCGAAATTTTTAAGAGTTGAAAATGATAAGGGATTATTTTATTTTGATGCTACATATAGACCTTGTCCTTTAGCTCAACAATTTATTGGAATTACTGAAAATAAATCATTAAAGAAATTACAAGCCATGAACGAAGTTTGTTATAGGAAAGTTAAAGAAAATATAAAAAATAATCATAAAGTTATTATTTTTGTTCATTCAAGAAAAGAAACTGAAAAAACTGCTAAATGGATAGCTGATAAATTAATTGAAGATGAAGAAACTTTTGAATTAAGTGATGGTGTTAAAAGAATTTTAAAAGAAGAATCTGAAAATGTTAAAAATAATGGTTTAAAAAATGTTTTACAAATGGGTTTTGGTATTCATCATGCTGGTATGAATAAATCAGATAGATCAACTGTTGAAGATTTATTTGCTGAAGGTCATTTGAAAGTTCTTGTTTGTACTGCAACTTTAGCATGGGGTGTTAATTTACCTGCTCATACAGTTATAATTAAAGGTACTAGTATTTATTCTCCTGAAAAAGGTTCATGGGTTGAACTATCACCTCAAGATATTTTACAAATGTTAGGTAGAGCTGGTAGACCAAGATATGATACACACGGTGAAGGTATTATTATTACTGCTCAAGAAGAAGTCAATTATTATTTAGCTATTTTAAATCAACAATTACCAATTGAATCCCAATTAAATTCTATGCTTGCTGATGATATTAATGCTGAAATTGTTTCTGGTACCATTAAAAATATTGAAGATTGTGTTAATTGGATCAGTTATACTTATTTATTTGTTAGAATGTTAAAATCTAGAAGTTTGTATCATGTTGGTCCTGAATATGATGAAGATACTAATTTAGTTGAAAGAAGAAGAGATTTATCACATTCTGCTCTCATGTTGCTAGCTAAATATGGTCTTGTAAAGTATAATTATGAATCAGGTACTGTTGCTTCTACTGATTTAGGTAAAATTGCATCTTATTATTATATTTCTTATAGAAGTATGAAGAAATATGATAAAGAAATTAAACCATATATGAATGAAGTTGATCTTTTTAGAATATTTGCTGAAAGTGAAGAGTTCAAATACATTCCAGTTAGACAAGAAGAAAAAGTTGAATTAGTTAAATTGATGGAAAAGGCTCCTATTCCAATTAATGAAGATCCAGAAGATCCATTAGCTAAAATTAATGTATTATTACAAGCTTATATTTCTAAATTATCATTAGAAGGTTTTGCTTTAATGTCTGATATGATTTATGTTGTTCAATCTGCTGGTAGATTATTTAGAGCCATGCAAGAATTGGCTCTTCGGAAAGGTTGGTCTTCTTTATCAAAATTATTAATTGATTTAGGTAAAATGGTTGAAAAAAGACTTTGGTTAACTAATACGCCATTAAGACAATTTCCTATGGTTCCAAAAAATGTAATTCAAACAGCTGAACGTTCTCTTGTTCCTTGGAAACATTATCTTGATTTAAATGATGAATATGAAGTTGCTCAAGCTTTTAAAATTGAAAATAATGGTAGATTAATTTATAATATTTTACAAAAATTTCCTAAAGTTTCAATAGAAGCTTCTGTTTTTCCAATTACTCCATCTTTATTGAAAGTTGAATTAGAAGTTACCCCTTCTTGGAGATGGGATATTGATATTCATGGTTTTAGTGAATCATTTACATTATTAGTTGAAGATTGTGATTCTCAAAAGCTTTTACATGTTGGTTCAATGATTGTTAAGAAACAATATATAAATCATGTTCATGTTGTTGAATTTACTGTTCCAATGATTGATGAAGAGCAACCAAATTATTTCATTTCTTTAATTAGTGATAGATGGTTACACTGTGGTACAAGAATTCCTTTAATGTTTACAACACTTAAATTACCTGATAAATTTTCTGCTCCAACACAACTTTTAAATCTTCAATTAATTCCAACTACTGAACTTGGTTTTTCTGAATTCACCAAAATTTTTAAGTATGATCATTTTAATAAAATACAATCTCAAGTGTTTGACTCAGTTTATAGTGGTTCGGCTAATGTTTTATGCTGTACATCAAAAGGTAACGGTAAAACTGATATAGGTGTTCTTGCTTTATTAAATCACTGGAAGAATGAAAAAGGTAGAGCTGTTTATTTGAATCCATCTCAAGAAGAAATTGATACTTTATTTAAATCATGGAAAAAATGTTTTTCTAAAATAGCTGGTGGTAAAATAGTTAGTAAATTAACTGGTGAATTATCTGCTGATTTAAAACTTCTTGGTTCAAGTCATTTAATTCTTGGTACTCCTGAACAATTTGATTTATTAACAAGACTATGGGTTAAAAGAGGAAATGTTAGATCGATTGAATTAATTATAGCTGATAATATTCATTTAGTTGGAAATGGGTCTGTTGGTGCTGTTTATGAAATTGTTTTAAGTAGAATAAGATTCATGGCTATTAATTTAGAAAAAGAAATTAGAATTGTTGGTTTAAGTTGTTCTTTAGCTAGTGCAAAAGATTTAGGTGATTGGATTGGTGTTTCAAAACGTAATATTTTTAATTTTGATTCTAAAGAAAGAGTTAACCCTGTTTCCGTTAAATTTAATTCATTTGATATTAATCATAATCCTTCATTAATTCTTGCTATGATTAAACCTACTTTTAGAGCAATTCAAGATTTAGATGAAGAAAAAGGTGAAGAAACTGCTATTGTTTTTGTTCCTTCTAGAAAACATTGTGTTGATATTTCAGTTGAATTTATAAAATTGTTGAATAGAGATGAAACAACCTGGTTAAAAGCTGAAGAAGACTCATTAGAACCTTATTTAAATAAAATTAATGATCCATCTTTGAAATCTTCTTTAACATATGGTATTGGTTATTTCCATAAAGGTATGGCATCTTCTGATAAGAGTATGGTTGAAAAGCTTTTTGCTGGTGGTGCTTTAACTTGTTTATTGGCCACTAAAGATACTTGTAACTTCTGTCCTCCAGCTAGTTCTGTTATTGTTTTAAGCACTCAAGAATACGAAGGTAAAGAACATAGATACATAGATTACACTTTGAATGATTTATTGGAAATGGTTGGATTAGCTAAAGTTGAAGAAAATATTGCCAAATGCTTTATTTTAACACATGCTTCAAAGGTTCCTTATTATAAGAAATTCCTTGGTGAATCATTACCAATTGAAAGTCATTTACATTATTTCTTACATGATACTTTTGTTAGTGAAATCAGTGCAAATACTGTTAAAAATCGTCAAGACTGTGTGGACTGGTTAACTTATTCTTACTTTTATAGAAGATTTCAATTTAATCCCTCATATTATGGAGTTAGAAATACCTCTAGTGTTGGTTATTCCGAATATCTTTCAGAACTAGTTGAAACAACCTTAGAAGATTTAGCTGAAGGAAAAATGATTGAATTACAAATAGATGATGATATGGATGAAACTGAAAATGGTGGAGAGGATGAAGATCTGGTTGAAATTACTGGGTTGAATAGTTGTATGATTGCTGCTTACCATAATGTTAGCTTTGTTACTATGCAAACTTTCACAATGCATGTTACTAATAAAACTAGATTGAAGAAATTACTTGAAATAGTTACTTCTGCCTATGAATTGGAATCTGTTCCTATTAGAACTCATGAAGATGAAATTTTATCCAAAATTTATAATAGATTACCAATTAAGCTATCATCCCCTCCGAACTTCGAATCACCTACATTTAAATCTTTTGTTTTACTTCAGGCCCATTTTTCAAGATTAAATTTACCTCCTGATTTAAAAAATGATCTTCAATTTATATTATCTAAAATTATTAATTTACTTTATGCTTTGATTGATATAATTTCAAGTGAAGGTTATTTGAATGCAATTGATGCTATGGATTTAACTCAAATGGTTGTTCAAGGTATGTGGAGTTCAGAATCACCTTTAAAACAAGTTCCTTATTTCTCTGATGAAATTCTTGAAAAATGTGACACTCAAAAGGTTCAAACTGTTTATGATATTATGGCATTAACTGATAAAAAGAGAAATCTTATTTTGAAAGAACTATCATCAAAACAAGTTAATAAGGTTGCTGAATTTGTGAATAGTTATCCAAACTTGGAATTAAATTATGAATTGGATTTAAAGGAACCAATTGTTGCTAATGAAGAAAAATATTTAATTATTAACATTACAAGAGATGAAGAACTTGATGATCCTTATGTTATTACAAATGAATATCCATTCAAGAAATTAGAAAGTTGGTGGATTGTT
Organism: Ambrosiozyma neoplatypodis; assembly: GCA_030567495.1. Lineage (NCBI taxonomy): Eukaryota > Fungi > Ascomycota > Pichiomycetes > Pichiales > Pichiaceae > Ambrosiozyma > Ambrosiozyma neoplatypodis. Next base: position 17,552 of record JAJLSG010000218.1, on the reverse strand, counting down.
GTTGGTGAACATCAAACTAAGCAACTATATGCCATTAAAAAGTTGAATATTACTAAAGAATCTCAAAAAGTTAATATGAAGTTTACCATTCCTAACCCTGGTTCTCATGATATAACAGTTTGGTGTGTTTGTGATTCCTATATTGATACTGATAAGCAAATTGTAATTAAAGATGTTGAAGTTAAACCAGAAACTAACTAATCTTTTTTGTTTTATTCATGCATGCATTTATGTTACCTATAACTTTTCGTATTTCATTTATTTTTATTATTGTATTATTAAAATTGTAAATTAATAAATTATTACACATTTTTCAATTCAAGGATCGAGTGAAATATTATAGTACGTATATTAGTATATTGTTTAGTATATACTGTATATATGTATATATTGTTATACCAGGGTCCAGGGACCAGCTATAGGGGCCCACGGCAACTATATATATATATATACATATATGCATGTAAATTTGATCACGCCGCCGAAATTCCGGCCGATCAAATATATCGCGAATATCGCAATATATATATATATATATATATATACATACATGTATATATATATATATGTTTTTTTGCGATATGCATGTCATTGCAGCTCATATGCTGCGCATGCATGCATATATATATATATATCAATCGCGCGATTCGCGATTGATATACATGTATAGTCGAAATCATGCACTATATATAGGAGTTGGTCGTCAATATCGAAAATGGCTGTTGATTAGGAGAAGTGGTCGCCTATTTAATGATGTTGGTGGCACGGGTCACGTGACCAGATACACATTTATGATCACGTGCCTCCGCTCGTCATTCTCATTAATTAGACGACCACTTTCTTTAATAGACGGCCATTTGTGAATCTGAGATCCAGTTCCTAATGCTTGATTTTGACTATATACATGTATATATATATATATCAATTTAATGATATATACATGCGCGTCGGCCTCATATATATATAATATATTTTTAAATTAAGGTGCTTAACTATAATTCGCGAATTGATTTGAGTCAGTTTCCGCGATATATCAGTATCGCGATTAATTAAAAAACCAAAATCCGAATTAATTCGAATTCGATCGAATATTAATTATATTAGTTAATATTGCGTGCGCGCGGCTTTGTAATAAAGTTGTTATGAGGCCTGAAGGCTTAATTAATGCGCCACTACTGCGGCACCGCCATAAATTGCATTTTTTTTGGTGATTTGAATTTGATTATATAATCTACTTATCTTTATACACTTGAAGAAAAACTAAATTAAAAACAATTCAGTTTTTTATATATTAAAGTAAATCTCATCACATATATTCAGAAATGAAGTATGTATTTTATTTCAATACTTTTCAATTGATACTTTGAATTAACTAGAAGTACTAACCTTAGGCCAAAAACTTTTCAATTATTAATAGGTTCTACATTGATGAATTGCCAGTTTTGTTTCCCTATCCACGTATATATCCAGAACAATATGCGTATATGTGTGATATCAAAAGAACATTGGATAATGGTGGAAAATGTATATTAGAAATGCCTTCAGGTACAGGTAAAACTGTTTCATTACTTTCCGTTACAATTGCATATCAAATGTTTCATCCAGAGCATCGAAAAATTATTTATTGTTCACGTACCATGTCAGAAATTGAAAAAGCATTAATTGAATTGAGAAAATTAATGGAATACAGAACTAAAGAATTAGGATACGTTGAAGATTTTAGAGGTTTAGGTTTATCAAGTAGAAAAAATTTATGTTTACATCCAACAATTGGTAAAGAAAGAAAAGGTGTTGTCGTTGATGAAAAATGTAGAAGAATCACAAATGGTGAATTAAAGTCTAAAATTGGAAAAGGTGAAGGTAATTCTGAAGATCTTTGTACATTTCATGAAAAATTATATGATTTAGATCCACAAAATTTAGTGCCCACAGGTGTTTATTCATTTGAACAACTAATAGAATATTGTAAATCAATAGGAACATGCCCATATTTTACAATCAGACGTATGATGCCACTTTGTAATATTATTATTTATTCATATCATTATTTATTGGATCCAAAAATTGCAGAAAGAGTTTCAAAAGATTTATCAGATGATAGTATAGTTATTTTTGATGAAGCACATAATATTGATAATGTTTGTATTGAATCATTATCATTAGATTTGACGGATGATATTTTGAAAAGAGCAAGTAGAGGTGCAAATGCATTAAGCAGGAAAGTTGAAGAAGTTAAACAGGTTGATAGTGGTAGATTACAAGATGAATATGAAAAATTAGTTCAAGGATTAAGAGAATCTGATATAAATAGAGATGAAGAAGAATTATTTATGGCCAATCCAGTTCTTCCAAATGATGTCTTAGCAGAAGCAATTCCAGGTAGTATTAGAAGAGCTGAACATTTTATATCATTTATGAAAAGACTGATTGAATATCTGAAAACTAGAATGAAGGTTTTACATGTTATTTCAGAAACCCCAACATCATTTTTACAACATTTAAAACAATTGACATTTATAGATAAAAAACCATTAAGATATTGTTCAGAAAGACTTTCATTATTAGTTAGAACATTAGAAGTTAAAGAAATTGAAGAATTTATGGCTTTAAAAGATATCGCTACATTTGCTACATTAGTTTCAACTTATGAACAAGGTTTTATTTTAATATTAGAACCATACGAAACTGAAAATGCAACAGTTCCAAATCCAATATTAAGATTCGCATGTCTGGATGCATCAATTGCGATGAAACCAGTTTTTGAAAGATTTAACTCAGTTATTATAACATCAGGTACTATTTCACCATTAGATATGTATCCAAAGATGTTGAATTTTGAAGCTAAGATTATGGAATCATATACAATGACATTAGATCGTCGTTCATTTTTACCAATGATTGTTACAAAAGGACCAGATCAAGTTCCAATTTCATCACGTTTTGAAATTAGAAATGATCCAAGTGTTGTTAGAAATTATGGTAATTTATTAATTGAATTTTCTAAAATTACACCAGATGGATTGGTTGTTTTCTTCCCATCTTATTTATATATGGAAAGTATTATATCAACATGGCAAACTATGGGTATTTTAGATGAAGTTTGGAAATATAAATTAATTTTAGTTGAAACACCAGATGCACAAGAAACATCTTTAGCTTTAGAAACATATAGAAAAGCATGTAGTAATGGACGTGGAGCAGTTCTATTATCAGTTGCTAGAGGTAAAGTTTCAGAAGGTATTGATTTTGATCATCATTATGGTAGAACAGTTTTAATGATTGGTATTCCATTTCAATATACCGAATCTAGAATTTTAAGAGCAAGATTAGAATTTTTACAAGAAAATTATAAGATTCCACAACAAGATTTTTTATCATTCGATGCTATGAGACATGCAGCACAATGTTTAGGTAGAGTTTTAAGAGGTAAAGATGATTATGGTGTAATGGTTTTAGCAGATAGAAGATTTGCAAGAAAGAAACATCAATTACCAAAATGGATTGCACAAGCTTTATCAGATGCTGATACTAATTTATCTACAGATATGGCTATTGCTAGTGCTAAAAAGTTTTTAAGAACATTAGCTCAACCGGTTGATCCAAAAGATGCTGATAATGGAATTTCTGTTTGGACAATTGAACAATTAGAACAACATCAAAGAGAACATGTTGGAAATAGAGAAGATGAAGATGATGATGAGATGGAAGTTGAAGAAGGTACAACTAATGGTAGAACTAGGATTACTGTTATAGAATCTGATGAAGATGAAGATATGGAAGAAGAAGAACAGGTTATTACTACTACCAGTAGAGCTACAGCCACTATAATTGACGACGATGATGATGAGATGGTGAATTAATGTTTTTTTTAGTTTAATTTAATTTATTTATTTAATTGGTTTGATAATTGTAAATTTGTAATGTAGTAGTAGGTAAACCGTAAACCTGGTAAACGGTTAAACGCCCAACAAGCCTCCCGCTCCTCCCGCGCCACGCACAGCCCGGATCGCTCGTTTAAAAATGTGTTGGACGCGCTAACTGTTGTGGGGCCTTTATAAGATTTCAAAATTCAAACCCATTCCATTCTTTTTCCTCTTGAATTTGAAATTGAATTATCAAATCATTCTTCAAAATATGTCTAAAGAATACGTTTACATTGTCGCAGGTGCTAGAACCCCAATTGGTTCTTTTCAAGGATCCTTATCTTCATTAGGTTATGTTGATTTAGGTGCTCATGCTGTTAAAGCTGCTTTAGAAAAAGTTCCTGAAATTAAACCAACAGATGTTGAAGAAATCTTTTTTGGTAATGTTTTACAAGCCAATGTTGGTCAAGCTCCAGCTAGACAAGTTGCTCTGAAGTCTGGTTTAGGTGAAGATACTGTTGCTACTACAATTAATAAAGTTTGTGCTTCTGGTATGAAAGCAATTATTTTAGGTGCTCAAACTATTTTAACTGGTTGTGCTGATATTGTTGTTGCTGGTGGTGCTGAATCAATGACTAATACTCCATACTATGCTCCAGCTGCTAGATCTGGTTTAAGATTTGGTGATAATGTTTTAATTGATGGTATTTCCAAAGATGGTTTAAACGATGCATACGATGGTAAAGCAATGGGTGTTGCTGCTGAAAAATGTGCTGAAGATCATACAATTACCAGAGAAGAACAAGATGATTTTGCTGTTAACTCTTATAAGAAAGCACAAAAAGCTCATGCTGATCATAAATTCAAAGCTGAAATTGCTCCAATTACTATTAAAGGTTTCAGAGGTAAACCAGATACATTAGTTGAAATTGATGAAGAAGCTCATAAATTAAATGAATCAAGATTGAGATCAGCAAGAACTGTTTTTAAGAAAGAAAATGGTACTGTTACTGCCCCAAATGCTTCACCAATTAATGATGGTGGTGCTGCTGTTATTTTAGTTTCTGAAAAGAAAGTTAAAGAATTAGGATTAAAACCAATTGCTAGAATCATTGGATGGGGTGATGCTGCTCATGCACCAGTTGATTTTACAACTGCTCCAGCTCTTGCAGTGCCGAAGGCTGTTAAACATGCAGGATTAACATTAGATGATGTTGATTTCTTTGAATTCAATGAAGCATTTTCAGTTGTTGGTGTTGCAAATACTAAATTATTAAAATTAGATCCATCTAAAGTTAATGTTTATGGTGGTGCAGTTGCATTAGGACATCCATTAGGTTGTTCAGGTGCTAGAGTTGTTGTTACTTTAGCTAATGTTTTAGCTCAAGAAGGTGGTAAAGTTGGTGCAGCTGGTATTTGTAATGGTGGTGGTGGAGCTTCTGCTATTGTCATTGAAAGAGTTTAAATTCATTTTTCGTAAATTATTAATTTATTATTTCTTTAATTGCATTGCTAGATTGTATTGAGTATAAAACTAATATTATTATTCTTATATATTATTTTTTGATTATTATTATTCTTTTGTTTTTATTTCTATATCTATTTTCATAACTAGTTAAGTTCCTTACTTCTAATTTCTAGATACTATTCTATCATTACCATTTAACTATTAATATTAATTAATCTGAATAATAAAAAAAGATATTTAGTTGCGGTGATCATCAACTAGACTCCAGCAGCTATCGCCCAACCAGGGAAATGCTGTCCCCTTCGCCTCGCCCACGGACAGTGAACTGTGCTGTATTTCTACCCTTCAGTGGAACCACTGTTCGTTGCTGGCGGCCGCGCAGATGATTACTCAAGAGCACGGACCGCCGACCGCGGGGATCGAACAGGACACTTCGTCTGAAGGCGAAAACCACTGGGATCTCACTAACGTTTTGACGTTCCCGACATATGCCATGACAGCGACAGGTTAACGTTTTCACACGGTGCCCACCTCCCAGCAGTGGACGATCGACGCGTCGAATTCTGCCATTTTCTGTGTAGTTAATCCGTCGGGTCAGCAAACAGGCTTTTAATTTGATTCTGAATGAAACCATTTTGACCTTTTAATTCTTATCTAACCACTCTCCATAGTTCATAAGTCATAGTTCAAAGTTCAATCACAATGTCTAGTCCTGAAGAATTGATAGCTGCTGTATGTTCTTGTTTTTTGGTTACTTTTTTGTTACTTTATTTGCTTCAATTTATATTCTATTTATTATCTATCTATCATGTTACAAATTAGAATACTAACCACAATTACTTTATATTAAAATTCAATAGGCTGATAAAATGTTAAAAAAACCTTCTGGGTTTTTTTCTTCAATGATGGGTAATTCTCGTCAATCAAAATTAGAAGAAGCTGCTGATATTTATATTCAAGCTGCAAATTTATATAAATTACAAAAGAAAAATGCTCAAGCTGGTCAAACTTTTGAAAGAGCTGCAAAAGCTCAAAAAGAATCTGATTCACCTGAAGAAGCTTCAAATACTTTAACTGAAGCTTATAAATCTTATAAAATGGAAGTTCCAATAGAAGCTGCAAGATGTTTAGAAGAAGCAATTGATATGTTTGTTAAAAGAGGTCAATTTAGAAGGAGTGCAAATTTTAAAGCTGATTTAGGTCAATTATATGAAAATGAATTGGGTGAAATTCAAAAAGCTATAGATAGTTATGAAACTGCAAGTGAATGGTATCAAGGTGATAATGCTTCTTCATTAGCAAATAAATTTGCTTTAAAAGCTGCTGATTTATATTGTGATGATTCAATTCAAAATTATACAAAAGCTGCAACTGTTTATGAAACTGTTGCAAAAGAATCTTTAAATAATAATCTAGCAAAATGGTCATTAAAAGAATATTTCTTAAAAGCAATTCTTTGTAGATTGGCTGATGGTAATGATTATGCAAGTGGTAATGCTTTATTAACTAGATTTTTACAATGGGATCCTTCATTTCAAACTACAAGAGAATATGAATTTTCTTCTAAATTAATTGATTCAGTTAGAGATTCAAATCCAGATGAAATCGCTAATGCTGCTAGAGAATTTGATAAATTTTCTAGACTTGATGGTTTTAAAGTTAAATTATTAAATAAAATTAAATCTGGTGTTAATGAAGTTCCTGCTGATTTAGAAGAAGATTTTACTTGATTATTATCTAAGTACCTATCTTCTTACATTCTATTAATTATGTTTGTGTTTTATAGTTTTCCTCCTCTTTCCCCTGTTTTCACTTTTATGTTTGATTTATAATGATATTTTTATTTTTTTATTTTACAGTATTATATGAATTGAAAATTGTTAATTTTGTAAAAAACAATATAGTATAGTAAAATTAATCCCCGAACGATAAATATAAGACTTTATAGATAATAAAACAAAAAAAAAATAATGGCGGAAAAAGATATCTACTTGTTTAAAATATTCATATGAGTGAATTCAAAGAAAGAGAGCAATAGTAAAGCTAAAGTACATTGGATTATATTAAAAAAGAATATCTTGCAAATGCTAAAAACAAAAATTGGATAAAATTGATTGATAAATTAAGTAATTCCTTAGAATCTACCTCTTCCACCTCTACTACTACCACCTCTGCTTCCACCTCTTGAAGAAAATCCACCTCTTGATCCACCTCTTGAACCTCCTCTTGAAGAGAAACCACCACGGCCACCTCTTGAACCTCCTCTAGATGAGAAACCACCTCTTGAACCTCCTCTTGAAAAACCACCACGACCTCTTGATGAAAAACCACCTCTACCAGCTGATGCACCACCTCTACCACCTTTCTTCTTTGGTTTTGGAGTATGATCTTTTGGTTTTGGTAAGAATCTTTCTAGAGGGAGTAATTTATCACCACCAATATAAAATTTATCACCTTCTTTGAATGAAGTTGATTGAACACCTTCACTTGGTTTAATAGTAAAAAAAACTTCATTTAATGGACCTAAAATTTCATCAACTTTACCAACTTGAGTTTTATTTTCTAAATATATTGGAGCATTGAAATATGGAATTTTTTCATTGATTGATTTACAAACAATATCACCTTCACATGAATGTAAAAATGAACCCATTTCAAAAACTTTATCTGGTGGACCTTGTGGAGCAAAATTTCCTCTTGATTGGAAGCCACCACGGCCACCTCTGAATCCTCCTCTACCTCTGTTCATTGTATTGATAATAAATTAATATGTAAATTGAAAAATAAAAAGGTATAATTCCTGGTTTATTTGTTCAATTAAAAGATAAGACATTTAACTAGTTTTACAAATAAATTGAAAAAAATTAATTGAAAAAAAAAATTAAAAAATTTGAAAATCGGCTTTTTGCGCAGACACGACCTTTTTTTATTTACAGTGAAGTTATCAGTATTACCACTACATTGTACTTAATGTTTTTATTTAGTGGTTCTTTCAGAATTCAGTTTTATCAATTAGTATGCCACCTAAGTCTAAAAGTAAAGTTGTGTCAAAGAAGTCAGCAAGTAAAAGAACAACAAATATTACTAAGAATGAAAAGATAGAAGAAACATTACACAAAATTCAAAACAATCCATCATTAATTGAAACACTTTTAAAAGAAGATTACTTGAAGAAAATATTATGGAAATCTTTTCATTCAGATGTTTCATTAACTCATATTTTAACAATTGTTTACATTATCAATTATTTAAAAAATCAACAACAATTCAATATTCTTCAACAATTGATTGAAACTGATGATGATAAAATTAAATTTACTGATTTATTTTTTAGAATCATCTCAATAAGTAGTTCTAGTGATGACATTGATTCTCAAATAATTATATTTATTTCTAATTTATTAAATAATATGCAAATCACGTTAATACGGACTTTAATTGGATCTTTATTTTCAATACTAATATGGGACAATCTTGAAAATAAATCTGAATTGTTAAAAGATAATGAACAACTTCAATCATTGTTTGATAAAACTTTAAACGAATATAATTCTAAGAAAGATCAAGATAAAGAAAGATCGTACTTATCAAAGAATTGGTTTTATAAATTTGTGATCACAACAACGACTACAACAGATGATAATAATTTGGTAGAAAAATTGAAATTAATCTTAAATATAATTTCATTTTTACCTACTAGAAAATACACAAATATTGTACTCAAAGAACTCAATTTTATTTCCTTTGTCTCTAGAAAGATTCCAAAATCATATCTTGATTTATTAAAATATTTAATTTATTACCCAATAAATGATTTGACAAGTGAAACCTTATCTGTTAATGAGTATAGAAGTGTTATTAATACTAAATTAAACAGATTAATGAACCAATGTGCTCAATTTGAAATTGACTCAATCAGTATGTATAATAATCCAGAAAATCTAACACGATCTTTGGAATTATTTAATGTATGCTTTCAATCAGTTAGTAATGATAAACTTATAGAAATAGCTAGAAACATTGGTATATCAAACTTAACTTCCAAAGATAAAACCTTTATAATATCAAGCATATGGTACCATTCTTGCTTCTCTAATAATCAAGCTTTATCATTTGAATCTAAATTATTCTTTAAATTATCAGAGTTGAAACCAAATGATGAATATTTAACTACATTAGGGTTTTTGGATATTAAAGACTATGGTACTAGAACACTAAAAAGTATAGAACAATGTGCTACAACTAATTTAAATTCACATTTAGAAAAGATAGTTAAAAGATTACATCCTATAAAGAACTCTTCAGGTCAATTTGATTTTAAAGGAAGTTCCAAATTTTGTATTCCTTTAAAACATAAATTAATTGTTCATAAAGAATCTCCCAATTTTTTCAATAATAAACCAAATCAATTAGAATGTGAAATTATTATAAACTTTAAAGGACTTGATAAAGATTATGAAAATAATTGGAATAAACTAAATTCTGGTGATATCTTATTCTTAATTTGTTTGAATGAAAAAGTTGAAGCTTTATCTCCTGTTGTTATTAAAAAAGTTTCTTATGCTAAGAATCGTGAATATAGATTTTTTGTTGAAATTGAAAAATCATCAAATTTTAAAAGTGAATCATTCAATTTTCTATTGAAAGGTGATGAAGAACTATCAGTTAAGATTTTACAATATATGAAGCTTTCAAAACTTTTATCAGAAAACAATATTTCTTTACCTTCTTGGATATCTGATATAATTTTAAAATTTGGTAATACAGGTGCATCAAAATTTGATAGTTTATCTGATGAACCTTTGTACATAAAACTTTCAATTGACTCTTTAATTTTAAAAAACTTTACAGATATTATTTCAATTGAAGAGAACCCATCTACAAAGAAAAGAAAAACAGCAAGAGGAAAGAAAAAGAAAGCTGAAAGTGAAATTTCTGATAGATCTATTTTAATCAAACTTAATCCAAACGATAAGAAATATCATATTGTTCCAAATTTCCATTTATTAAAAGATTCTAATTTACTTAACGATCAATTATCAGAAACTCAAATTAAATCCATAATTCAAGGTACCGCACAAGGTTTAACTATTATTGATGGTAAAGTTAATTCTGGTAAAACTACTGTTATTTCTCATTTAATTTCTACTTTATATGATAATTATCCAAATAAGAAAACTTTAATAGTAGTGGGTAATGAACAATCAAGAAATAGTATTCTTCACCTAGTTAAAGAGCAACATATTATTCCCGAAAATCTTATTTATTCAATTGGATCTAAAACATTAATCAAAGAGGAATATAAAGCTATGTTAAATAAAGTTGAGGTTATTTCTAAAACACTTGGGCTAGATGCAGCTTTTGGTAATGATTCAAAATCTGTATTATTCTTTTATAAAGAGCATATATCAAAAAAATGGAGAGAGAGTTTAAATAATTTGAAAGAAAATGGAATGAACAATGATAATTTAGAGAAATTTTATCCATTTGGGAATTTTGAATTAAATAAAAAGAACTCATTTCAAGATAATTTAAAAATGGCTATTTCCTCATATACTGATATCCTTAACTTGTTTAAAAACATTCAAAAATATCAATTAGAAGATTATATTTCTAAACCATCAAATTTGAATTCAATTGCTTTTAAGAATTCTAATTTAATTATTATTACTAAGGATCAATTATTGAAATTTAATAATTTACCAAATGTAAATATTTCCAATTTAATTATTTTTGATTCTAATATTTCTACAGATTTAGAATTGATTCTTACTTCTTCTTTTCAATCAAATAAATCTGGTTTTGAAAGATGTATTTTATCTGGTAATTCACAAATTTCTCAAAACGAATCGATACTTGAATCGTTTATTCATTTAGGTGTTAAACCAATCATATTAGAAACTCAATATCATATAAATGAAAATTTAACTAATCTCTCAAATGGATTAAAGCTATCTTCAAATTCAAAAGATATACAAAATATACAATTTGTTGATACGTCTGGTAGTTCAGAAGTGGTTCATCCCTCTAACCAATTTCAAAATATTCAAGAAGCTGAATTCATTGTTTGCTTGATTATGTATTTAAAATTAACAAAATATGATATTTCAAAAATTGCTATTCTTACAAAATTTAAAGCTCAAAAATTATTGATTGAAGAAATTTTAAAAGTTAGATGTGATGATAAACAAAAATATGATGTTTTACCTGAAGTTTATGTGTTGGATGAATTAAATTCAAAAAAATTCGAATGTGTTTTGTGTTCCTTAGTTAGAACCAAAGAATCAAGTTGGATCGAATCAGATTCTAAAATTCTTCTGAATTCAGTCACTGAAAGATTATTTATCTTTGGTGAAGCATCTATTTATGAAGGGATCGATATTTTTAAACAAATTTTAAAAGTTCAAAATAATGAGAATAAATTAAGATTAGAAGCAAAAAAGACAGTTGATGATTTGGATAGTTTTTGGAATTATATTAATGATTTGGACTCGAAGATGGAAGAGTAAACTGTATAATTTTTTATAAATAAATTGTATAATATATATTTTTTCAAAAGACTGTATTCTTTAAACTAAATCTAATAAAGTTGTAAATTGATTTTAAAGAAGGGATTTAAAAAAATGGTTGAGAATTTCGGAATAGTAATAATTTACTTTATAGATACGACACAACTATAAAACTAAAGCACAAATATAGATTAGTAGTTTTAAGTACATTTAATAAGAATATTAAATTATAATCAATTAAAAATAACATTAGGAGTGTAAAAACTCATAAAATATAATAAATTCCGAGGAAACCCGTGCACCATATACTTCCCTGTCCATATCAAATTTAAGAATTCCGATGTTTTAAAGAGCTCTCTTAGTTGAGTGGTCTAGGACAACGGTCTTTGAACTGGTAATAGTCCACGCGTACTCGTTTTCAAAAGGAACATCTGGGAAACCAGGGTTCAATCCTAGCGAGTGGGAAATTCGGTGGTACACTTCACCTGGTTTAAAACTTCTCCTGAGAGATTCCTCAGCGCGCAAGCGCCGGGCGGTTGCCATCAGAAACAAGAGGTCCCCTGGGACTTCATGGGAGTGCGCCGCGGGTGATTGACTCAGGGCTCAATTTAGCCCTGTGTTGTTGAGTGCAATGCGTGGATTCTTATCACAAGAAAACTCGATACCGATCATTATATTAGTTCAAGGACCTTTTCTCTTTTTTATTATTATTTGGTAAATGTATAAGGTAGCTAGTTTATTTAGGGAAGTAATGACTATATAATACAATATAAGAACAGAAAAACAAGACATGATGTATAAGCAACGAAATAAGTAAAAACTGAAAAAAAAGGGATTTTTAGATCCTCCCAAATGAATACCAAAAATCAATTGAAAAAAATAACCAGAATAAGAAAAAAAATAGTTTACAATGCAAAAAAATAAAAGTAATTAAAAATATATCAACTCAAGAAAAACAACAATTAAAATGATATTAAATCGAAACCTAAGAAGTACCTTCTGATTTAGGTGGTTCTAATCCTGGCTTAACATAGGTCATATTGTGATGTGCAGCATGATAATTATTTTCATAATATCTAGAACCACCTCTACCTCTACCTCTATTGTTATAATAACCTATGTTATTTCCTCTACCTCTTCCTCTACCCCTTCCTCTACCTCTATAACTATTATTTCTATGACCTTCTTCTGATGAGACAGAGTTATCATCTGTAGCATCTGTACTACCTGATAAAATTTCACTAGATTGTTTACTTGAATCAGTATCTGAATTGGTCTCAATATTTGTGTTATCTTCACTAGTAACTTTAACATCTTCTTCTTTGAACTTCTTTTCAGTTTCAGGAGTGGATTTTTTAGTGGTACTAGCAGGGGCGGAAATAGTAGTATTAGTATTAGTAATTGTATTTGTTGGTTTTGAAGAAGCGCTAGAGCTTGATTCATTATTCTCTTTAACTCTCGTATAAGTAAATTTTTCTCTTAATGCTTGATAACTAGGTCTTTCACGGGGTTTACCTTTTGAATTTGTTCTATAAGTCTCATTGATGTTATTTTTAGAATTTCCTCTTGAATCAGAACCAGCTGTATAATTGTTAGAAGTAATGGAATTAGTATTATCATTTTTATCTTTATCAGTTATATCGTCTTTAGATTCTTCCAATGGTTTAACTGTTTCAACCTCATTATTAATTTGATTAGTTTTTTTAATTTCTGAATCTTTTTTTCCATTATTACCTTGATCAATATTCTTTTCAATCTTGTTTTTTCCATTATGAACCTTTTCAACAGGTTTTTCAATTTTTTCAATTTTTTTAGCTTTTTTAGATTTATTCTTTTTCTTAGTATCTTGTTCGACAACACCATTATCTTCTTCTTTTTTCTCTTGTTGCTTTATTTTTTCTTTATTTTCAGCCTCTCTTATAACATCAACTTCTTTTCTTGATAAATCAGGAACAGGTGTATTAGATTCAATAGGCTTAGGAGTAGTACGTTTTAGCACTCTAATACCATATTTTTTAGGTTCAGATCTTTTTGAAGGAGATATAGAACGTCCAGCATTTAAATTTGTACTTCTTGATGATGACTGACCATTATTATGATGTTCTAATACTGCCTTTGTGTTGACTTGATTGAAATTTAGACCATTTGAAGCCCATTGATTAACTAAAGGAGCTGGTGCCTCTCTTGGTGAAACAGATTTTGGAGTTGAACTTGGTGATTTGGAAGTTGTAACACTTTGAGTTTTTTGTTCATTTTCTTTGCGCTCTTTAGAAGTATCTTTTGCTGATTCATCTTTACCTTCTTTCTTTGAATAATCTTCTTCTGAATTATGTTGAATATGTTTTTCTTTTTTTTCCTTTTCTAAAGCAGCTAATGTTTTAAATGTAGTTTCATTAATTTCCAATTCTTTCAGTTTTTTTTCTATTTCCAATTGTCTTGACAATGTATCAACAGGTTTTGCTGCTCCAAATGGATTTGATTTTCTACGAGGTTTTTGTGGTTGTTGTTGTTGTTGATGTTGTGGCTGTGGTTGTATAGTTTGTTGTTCCTGTAATCCTTTTGGTTGTGACTTTGAATGTAATTGTTGATATTGCTGGTTTGGAGATTTAATAAATGTTTCAGCATTTGGAAGTGTAGGAGAAGATTTAGCAGAAATGTGTTTAGCAATTTGTGATGTTCTTTCTGAAACTAGAGTGATTTCAGGAGTATTAACAGGCTTAGCATGACCGAATGGGTTAACTTTAGATCTTTGGTGTTGTTGTAGTCGCTGTTGTTGTTGTGCTGGTGGTTTATTATAATTATTGTAATTATTATGACTATTATCATTAGGATGAGTTAAATTAGGTGGCCTATTCAAAACAGAAAAAGTAGCAGTAGGACTAGAACTTAAATTACGTGGACCAAATGATAATGAACGACCTGATAGTGATGATCTTCTATTACGTTGAGGTAAATTTCTTAATCTTTCTTCTTCTTCATCCTCATTATAACCTTGATCTTTATTGAAATTTTGAATATCTTGAAAATTACCAAAATCAGCCAATTCGACATTAACTCTTAATCTATCTAAAAAAACATCATTCCATTTAACGACTTTTTGAAGTTCAGCAACATTTTCAAGTTGAACGAATGAACATTTCTTTCTTTGATCTTGATGAAAATTAAATCTTGATTGAGGTGGATTGGGATCTAATAAAACTTTACATTTACTAAATTTCATAAATCTTGAATCAAACAAATCTTTAATCAATTTTCTTGTTGCAGTTTCAGGTAAGTTTGATAATTTAACAATATAAGGACCAGGAAGATTTGAAGGAATAGTAGTGATAGGTCTAGGAAGCCCATGCATTCCCCCGCCATTGTGACTACCTGATCTACTATCATAACCAGATCCAAAACCTGATTCTTGGTGACCATTATGGTTATGATAATCAAATGGATTAGTTGGAGCAACAGGAATTTCAATTGAATTGATATCCAAATCATCATCAGCCCAAGAACCACCCAAGCTTTCATCAGCCAAAAACTCATTTAGAGACATTTTCTTTGGTCCTATATGAATACATATAATGGTTTAAAATTGAGTTAGTCATAAAGTTAAAAGATTATATAAGGAATAAATTAAATTTAATTAATATATTAAATTAAAGAAAAACAAGTACTTACCCATTTTGAAATATACTATTTTCTATTTATAAGATTTTATTTTAATGTGATTTGATTTGAAAAAATATGTTGCAGCTATATATATGATATCAGCTAAATGCTATGAGAGAGGGATTGAGTTATTCTCTTTAGTATTGCCAAAAGAGTCCGATGGCTTCTAGAGGAGACTTTGTGAAAGGAGTAGGAAACAAGTTTTCCAGCATAAGTAACGAAACTAACGCCTTTGTACACAACTGTGTCCTTGCTTCGAACTCGAGGTGCACGCGCCAATTGGCAGAACTGAGAACCCTTTAAATTCAAAATAGGTAACAGAGTTATTTATAGTCAAACAGATTCCTGGAACATCTGGACCTAGCAGAATTGAATCATTAAGTTGATATCTATATCTAATTTGTATACAGGTATTATTAAATCAAAAATATCATTTCGTAGTTCTAGAAAGAGAAAAACCCATGACCGTAAATTTGAGCAGAAAGACTTTAAAGTTCAACAAATTTACGGTTTATAAAATCATCAATTATTAATTTTATCTATATTAATTATAAATTCTAAGGAGTATAGCAAAGGTAAAACAAAAAAACACGAAAAAATAATAATAAAATACATAATAAGAAAAGTCTAATTTGATATAACAACACCAAAGTGACCAAACCCATTTTTAATCAATCTCAGGATTCTCAGCCAACTTGATTTTTTTATATCTTGGATGCTCTTTTGGCTTTTTATACTCTGGATGATCATACTTAAAATTTTGTAGTATCAATAATGAATTAAAATAAAAGGAGCTCCAATCGTCGATCTTTCATATTCAAAGAAGGTACATATTCAAATCACTTGAAATATCATTATGTAAAATTCCTATTGTAGCTAATTTTTTAAAGTAAATTTAAAATGTTCAGGTTCAGATAACTTATTCTCAACGGGGTGTTTTTCAATAATCATAAATCTTCCTCCATATACCCTTAGATTTTAATACAGAAAATAATCTAGGAGAATCAATATCAATATTTTCTTCTGAAATTTCATCTTGAATTTTAATAAGTGCTCTAATTTCAGTCGATCTTCTTTTAAGATGATTCTCTTCAAAATCAGCAAAACCAGTTTTTGTACTTTATAAATTTGGGATGTAGTATCCAAAGCTTTTGAATAACCCTACTGAAATAACTGAAATAAGTCTGGGCCCAGATAAACTTTCTTTAATATCTAATAAAAAGCAGATTCAAGCTTGTATTCAAATAAGGAAGAGTTAAAAGCTTCATCTTCAATAGGTCATATTCTCTTGAATATATGGGGATAGAAAATTTTTGAAAGTAGCTAGAAGAAGTAATACCTTTCATATTATCAGATGAATGCACGGTACTATAGTTTTTTGGAGCTTATTTACTATAGTTTCAGCAACTATATCCAGATCTAAGTATTTAAAAAAAAGTATTGATATCAATTGGTTCTTCTTTGGGTAAGATGTTAATATAATAAATATATGGGAATTGAAAAACAAAATCTCCAAAACCTATTCTTCCATAATGTCATATCTTGGGTATTGATAGCAGCAAAAAAAACACCACAAAATTCACTAACCATATTTTTGTAACAATCAACGGTAGGATTTATTTCGAATAACCTATAATCTGATAATTTAGATGGGACAATTGTTTTACCATGACATTGATCTTCAAATTTTCTGTATCCTTCTTCAGGCCAAAATTTACCATATTTTTTAATTCTTCTTCTAATTGTTCATTATCTTCAGGGTAGTCTAAAACATCTATGATATACTTCAATATGAGGGGCTAATAGTATTGGTCATTATACATGCAGTTGTTTAAACTTGTTTTTGTTGAAAGAAAGAACTTTTTATCTTACTCGCTCAGTGCTCATGATTCCACGATTCACGACATCTATTTTGTTGTACATGTGTATTCCTTAAATTTCTTTAAATGATGAAACACCTTATAAATAAATTACTACTACTACTACTACTACTATTTAATTACAAAATTACTTACGTATATGGGATCTTACTCGAAATCCCAACCATTACTCTTA